>CAVNYN010261819.1:0-37831 GCA_963692815.1 Nyctanthes arbor-tristis
CTTTAATGCATAAGAATGAGAATATTTATTCTCAAAGACAAGACAAGATCCTTCCAAGGAAGAAAGAAAGAAAGAATTATTTGCATGTTTACATGTTATGTTTATTGTGTGAATTGATTAATATGCGCTAGGGTCTACTGAGTATATTTTTATACTCATTCTTTCAAACTAACGCTTTCAGGTTTTGGAGCCGGTGGCGGGACGACGGACGACAGCTACTAGAAACATAACTTGATATTTATATTAAACGTTTCTAGGATTTCGAGTTATTCTTTTGATTGTTAAGACTCTACTTATTTTCGGACAAGATTCTCTGTTATCCGTTAATAAGATTTTCCGCATTTAATTATTTTGTTATAAGTTCCGCATTTTAAGTTAATTTTAAAAGATCAGTTAGCATCCCAACTTTATTAAATTTGGGGTGTTACACGAACAAAGTATGTGCCAATTACTAGTGCCCCTGGTCAAGTAAAATGAAACAATAGGAAGTATTATCACTTATTAGTTTGGTCAAGAGTAAAATTTCACTATATAGATATAGACAAAAACATTAACACCAACTCAGATGCTACATTAAGTTTTAAATTCCATTAGCAAAGCTCTGAATAAGAAACTAAGTCTTGGATGTTTTATCAACAGCACCAGCATATGTGTAAAAAAGGCTGTATCTAATAGAAATTTTCCATCAAATGCACACCAAAAAAAAAAGGGAAGATAAAATCATAATGATACTCTCTACTTCATACATCTTGAGGCAATGTAAGCTATAGAGTCTAGTACAAGAATTCAACCTGAATATATTGTGAGGTTACAAGAAGACTGAATACCTCACCTTCGAATTCGTCTTTATGATAAACCTTTTTAGGGCAAATGAATACTCCAATCATTTCTCTGTGCGATTTTGAGACGAGATTGTAGATAAGGCGATGGCACGAAATTTCAGCAATCTTCAACGGAGATCTTTATCAATTTCAAGAACTTCAAGATTTGGAAATTTCTGCCAAAAGATCCAACAAAATTCTAACTGTCTCTCCCATCATATGAGAAGCCGCTTTCAAATAGATCAAATTTGGAAAAAAGGGCATAATAGACATTAAACTTCCTATACTAGAAAGCCACTCAAGCATATTGAGGCAGAGATTAGCTGTGTCTTCTAATGGTCCACCGTAATTATACATGTAAGTCGATGCATTAACCAGTTAACATGCTGCAAACAAGAATGCCATCAGGCAACTTGCTGATGAGATCTTCACAGCCATCTCCATTGTTTAAGTTAGACAACATTGGCTGACTAGCACTCTTAGGCTGTTCATAAGACCAAAGCTCTTCAATTTACAAATCAATTCACTGCTGAAACAGAGTAATTCAAAGAAGTTTATTTTTCTTTGATTTCCTTCATAAGCAAATGAAATGGTAGTAAAGTTATGAATGCGAATCCAAGAATAATGAATTACTTTCTAAACCTAGAAAATAAAGGAATTTGATTGAAAAATATTTTCACATCAGGGCAAAAAATCTTGGATAAAATTAATCTTGGGTTGCTGAGTAAGAGGGAGGGCAACTTTGCCTGCTGGGGTGGGAGAAAGCTTGCCAGTCTCGAGTTTGCTTGTTAGACGCTCGTGGGAATGGTGGAGTCCATGGGTGAAGCCAGCAAATAGAGATGTGCTCGGAATATAAAATACCATTTTATGTGTAGAATTACTTTCTTTCTAAAAATTTCATGAGATATTCGAAGAATGAGTCATATGGGTGGGCTCAAGCTCAATAGGGCTACCCTAGCTTGTTATGCCACTGGTAGACTTGCTAAAGCACAACCATCGTAGGGAGTGGAATAGAGGTCCTGATCTTTCTTTTCTTTTTTCCTTTCCCCGTTTTTTTTTTTTTGGGTTGGATTTTTTTTTTTTATTGTTGGGGGGGGGGGTTCAATTTTTTGCACCCACCTAAATAGTGGTGTTGGAATATTTTTTTATCATTTACACAAACTACACATGGTACTCAGGTGCTCTGATTGCACTAGTTACGACATGTTTAGCTGCAAATATTTATATGATCATATGAAAATATGCTAATAAACAAATTTAAACTAATAGCAACTCCGAATTATTTGACCTAAAATATTGTAAAAATAATTTTTTATAGTAAAAAGTGGTTTAGAATGAATGTTGGAAAAAAAATGATTCTTGAAGAGTTATTTTCATAGACACATTTATCATTGGATTCTGTCTGAGATCGCTTAACCTCATCCCTCTTCTTCGACTTTATCTCCTCCTTTTCCCTTTACTCCTTGCATTTCCATCTGAAAAGTCATTTCTAGGTAATTGTTTCTTTTCATAATACCTAGGGTTTTACACGACTAAGGAATTACTGGCATTACATTATCATCTTCCTCATTTTCCTTCCATGACAATTAAAGGAAAAAAAATAAGAAGAATTCATTGAGGAGGATTCTTTTACGAACCGTGAACCACTTCAGAAGTTTTACTTTGGAGTGGAAGCAATAGCAAATCAAGCCCGTTTGATTAAGTTTATAAAGTGAATTTATAAAGAGTGAAAATGAGTGGTGGAGATTTAATTAAGGACCCGTTTGGTTTGATTTATAAAATCAATAGATCGAAGGAAATTTATAATGAGTGAAAATGAGTGGTGGAGATTTAATTAAAGTTTGAAATGTGTGGTGATTGTTGAGTAGTTGTCAAATCAATGATATGTGAATTTATAAATTACGAAAATAAAAAATACCAAACAAGCCCTAAAATTTAAAATGTGTGGTGATTATTGAGTAGTTGTCAAATTAATGGTAGGTGAATTTATAAATAAAAAAAAATAAAGATCGCCAAACAAGCTGGAATTACTAATTTGAGGTTCAGATTCTAGGAGGTCTATTTATCTTGAAATCCGAGATACATTTCAAATGGCTGGTGTTCCAAATGGCTACATGCATATTTTCTTGTCTTTCATGACATTATGGGCAATTCGCAGACTAAATTGTCACGGTCAACCATGTATCCCAAGGTTGTATAATCACGTTCTCATTCTGTCGTTAATAAATCTGGTTTCTTAACTCCCAACACCCACCCAAAAAAAAAATAAATAATAATAATAATAATAATAAAGGGGAAAAATTGCATAACCCAAAAGCATGAAAAAAGGTCATAGGAGCACGCACGTGTTAACCAAATTACAACAGCCTGTTGTCACTTCATCATTGTAATTGGAAATTTTGATTTGATATGGTAGAACAGAGCTAAAGTGAAATCGAGTAATATCGGAAATAAAACGAACAGGATAAAACCATGGATAAGTGTAGAACGATTCCACTATAATAGAAGAATTACAACCTTCCCTCTATTAACAAGAACATAACAATATCCCTCTTGTAATTAATAAGAAAAATAAAGTCGAAAACTTACAGGAGAAACAATATTTTCTCCCAAAATATTTTATCAGCCTCTTTATTATTTTTTTTCCTTTCTATGTCACTCAAGCTCACTCACCAGAGAATGACATTCAAAATGGGATGGTTTGCTTCTGCAGAGTCTGTTGCTTTATTAATTGTTGGGAAATTCCACTTGCATGTTGCATTTAATGCCTTGTAGACAATTTCCACAATTCTAACGGTTTGCATAGTGGTTGTCTCTCCAGTAAATGATTTCCCATGAAGTTTTCTTGCAAGTTATGTTTCCCATGCAAGAATATATCCACCGACGGCTGTCAATGCATGCGATTTTCTATCATTGTGTGCAGTGCATTAATTTTGCCATCCAAGAATTTCCACCTTGAATAGTAAAATCACTATTCACTTTTGAATTCTTGGGTAAAAGCTAAAACGGCTTTATCATCTCACAGTTTTACCAGTGCACTTGAGAATATTTAACTATAAATAAGGATATGATCATGTGTTAAAAATACAGAGAAACAAATTCAAAGTAACAAAAACACGATGAATTGTTTGCCCTAGTCATTAAGAAATTGCCAATTCAAGGGTTTCAAGTAAATACACATCATTTTTGGGGGGGGGGGGGACGGGTTGGAGGGGGGACACCCTTTTTTTTTTTGGTCGAAAAATACCAATGGATGTTGACATGGTTTTTATTGTCTCAATATCCAGAATTTTTCTTGCCAAGCTATTGATCCTTCGTCTCAGGATCCATGTAGAAGATATTCCTTAACCTTGGTACACCTAGCTCGTGTGTTCTTCTTCAACTCACTCTACTACTTTTGACGGCATTTGTATGCTCAAAATATGTGTATGGTTTTGATTTTCTAATTCTAATTTCAAGAAAATGAAATTAATTTTCTTGAAAAGATATTCACTAAAAATTAGCACGGTTTAATATTAAAAATAAGTAGTAAACAAATTTAGTTTAGAATAAACTTTGGAAATACTTGAATCTTGAAGAATCAATTTCGTGAGCACCTTCATCTCTTGACTCACTTTGAGATTCCTCAACCTCCTTAAGCTCTTCTTCAAGTACTTTAACTTCAGATCAGCCGTCTCCTTCTCCATCTTTGTAGAAGCGGCCATGAGGTCGTACAATGGTGGAGCCAGGTGTTATTGGAAGGGTGAGCGGGAAGAATGAGACGTATAGTACACACAGCTTAATTACCTTGTATATATAATTTTTTGTTTTATAAGCTGTAAAAAAATGAAATTTTCCAATTTGGGAGGGGGCCAGGCCCATCATGGTCCCCCTAGCTACGCCATTAATGGTGTACAAGTAGTGCGATCGAGCAAAGTCTCATCATTTGAGGGGCACCAGAATTTTTGTGGTTATAGTCGTAATGTTAAGATTTTTGAAAAAATTTTCGAATTTTATTTGTTAAAACATTTAAAAATTATTGGGACACAATTTTTTAAAAAGATTTTGTGAAACTTATTGAATTATCACCTTTGAATCTAAATATGTTGGTCAAAGCTAAAAAAAAGAAAAAATATAGATACCACTAGGCCAACGGGTAAAAAAGAAAAAGAAAGGGATACCGTAAAATGTGTAATACAATTATTGGAGTACGATTTATTTTTTTAATATATAGTCCTTACTTAAATGAAATGGGCACTATTTTTGTATTGTCCGACGAGGCAATGAATCTCTTAGGTGCGGCCAGGCTTCTTTGCCTCTTCCATCTTAGAAATCGATTCTTACGGTTATTGTCTCAGACATCTTTGTTTCATCCTAAATTCCATGACCTAGAACTGATCATAGTGAATAAATTAGAACCAAAGAAAGGTATGCAACAGTAATTATAATGTAATGATACTTTAGAAACACATCTTCATACTCCATACGGTATTTTTGTGTCTTTTTACCATTCTCCTCATCTAATTAGCACAAGCACGTTGCATATGCAACTATATTCGCAAGCAAGTGGACCAATTATATGCAATTACGAGTTGGTACTCACATCATATGGTAGGACTCGCATCATCCAATTTCGTCACCCATTCATCCATCTTATAATATAACTTCTACATGATACGTATTGAATTCCAATTAGCAGTCATGAGCTGTAGCGATTTTCTGCTGTAGGGATTTTCTGCCATTCATAAAGAGGATTCCAATGTAAATTTTACAAAATTATATGAATGCGATTGATTTGACATGATTTTTCATTTGAAATAAAGCCAAAACGTGAGGCTTAGTAAAAAGTAATCATAAATGTCGCACCAAACGTGCAAATTCTCTTTCTTTTAGCCGCCCCCTAGCTAGCATGAAAATTATGCCACTTAATGTGGCGCATTAGAATAATCATAAAGCTTAACCTTTTTCTGTCTCTAAACAAGGAGGCAACTCTCACCGTGTGAACGATCAATACATCATTAGCGATCCTTTTATCTAAAGCATGCTCCTTTTATGAGAATTTTTCACTCATAAAGTTTCTATCTAAAAATGTTACAAAATGAATCTTGTGAAGGATTGAAAATATATATATCATTACGTGGACCCATCGAAAAAAGTAGTAGTACAGAGGATTTAGAAGAATATCGAAAAAATAAATGTTTAGTGCACTTTTTTACTGGATCACATCTTTCTAATTTGTTTGTCTGCAAATATACTTTGTAATCTTTTATAGTTATCCAAAAAATTATCATGTATTGGTTTTAGATCTCATCAAAAAAGAAGAAAGAAAAAACTTGTCCTATATGTTGACTTTTAACTAGAGTATTCCTTTAAGAATTAAGACCCCCTATTTGTAGATTATTTTTCAGGTAATCATTTACAAAATATGATAAATTTATCATTTTATTCTAAAATTATTTTTTACAATCATACAACAAATAGGAGTAAGATTGTAAATTTAACCCTATTATGTAAAAAATTACTTAAATGATTACCTACAAATAGTATTTTCTTAATCAATTTGGACATACAGGTGAATAAGAGTTGTGAAAAAATAGAATTTAAATTACCCTATTACCCCTGAAATGATTTTTAACCCCTTTTGTCATAATTTTGTCTGTATGTGTCCAATACTGTGATTCATAACAAGTTTAAAGAGAAGAATAATGTTATGTAGTACCAGTGGTGCTTAATACCAGTCAGGTGGCAATCATTGTGACATTAAATGATAAGTGAAACTAAATGAATGAATGAAGTACCCACTTAGTTTAACTTATTATTTAATGTTATCTTGATTTGATGCTAGATAGCATTAATTACTTTAAACAACACACGAACCAAAGCGTGAATGGATTTAATTCTCTAAATCCTGTTAAGATATTGAGGGTGTCCTGACATAGAATTTGATGCTAATCTTATATATGGTATCAGAGACATAGCCCAGCGCACACTTCAGGCGGCAAAGTTAGCGATTAGTAAATTGTGTCACTCATAAACACCTTAAGCATTTTCTTTATCATTAAGTACAATTTCCCATTTTGAAGCAAGCTCCAGCTTCCATATCCTCCAGAATTAATATTTTGTTTTCCTCTCGTCTAACTATTTTATGTGAACTTCATATTTTGTTCGATAACAATAGACATTTTATCTTTTTTTGCCCCCTCTCTTTCTCGATCGTTTAAAAAACAAAGATGTCTTGTATTTATTCTTCAAAAAAAAAATATAATAATAATATAGTACTCACTCTGTCCCATAAAAATAATTCACTATATTATTTTCATCCGCCTAAAAAAGATAGACCACTTGCTAATCCAGCTTGTATATTTAAGTTTTGTTTTCGGTGTTTGCCCATAGTTAATGAGCCACTTAAAATATCCAAGTACCAATGTACTATGAAAAATGAATTGAGCAATTTACTTTATTCAATGTTGGCACTCACAACTAGCCTTTCATATTCCACTTTGGCAAGTTGGCATTAATCCCTCCCATTTTGCTCATTCGAATTAATTCCAAATCATTAATTTTGATAGAGTTGCTAAAATAAAGAAATAATTGTATAATCAAATGTTCCAGCCACATTACCCATAATTAATTCTTAATACATGTGAAAATACCTACCGTCCTACTTTTGCGGGCTGAAAGAGTATTAATTCTACACTTGTTTCCTTTTCATTATTTTTTAGTTTCAGCATGACATGACATAAGAAAAGTTAATATATCCTAGCAAAATATTCCCTCGAATATTTTTCTCATAGAGCTTTTCTTTCGTTAAAACTTTTATTCCAAATTAAGATTGGTGAGTTCAATGAACCCAAACATCTGGCAGAACATGTTGGGTCTGTCCGGATACTTTATATATATAAGTTAAACAAAATGCTGCAAATTTTAAATATTTTATGTTAAAGAAAGCACATGTATTCCATTAATTAACAGGCTAAAATAATTATTAATTAATAATTAAACATAGTCATTATTTACTTAAAAATACAACATAACTAATTACTAAGTTATCTTTATGCATCCCAAACAGAACTAAAAATCTTTTGTCCCGGAGACAGTATCATTCTTGGATCAAACTGAGCTTTCCTTTGTTGAAAAGTGTGCCATTTGGGACCAAAGTGCTTCATCCAATGTTCTTTAGATTTATATTCTGGAAGATACTGCTTCAACTCAATGCCTGTTCTATCACAAAATTCCAAAATTTCACTGTTTTGATTGTCCAAATCTTCCCAGTCTTCAAAACTACTGGAACGCAGCAGTCCTACAACGTAGAATATATCTTCATCTGGTATAACTGCTGACATCTTATCATCCCATCTGTAGAAAGAAAATAAAAATGATTAATTAATTTAAAAACCAAAAAGATGAGAAATTTTTTAGGTTGATAGGAAAAAAGAAAAAAGTTCTTTAATGCTATTAGTCACTTGAGTTCTGTTCTAGAACCAACACTTGTTCCTTATGGAACCAATCTCATGACATGACAGGATAGGAAATAGAAATGTGACATTACGAGGGTAGAGGTTTATTTTTTTGTTAAAATCACGTGATGAGATTGGCTGGATAAGAAAACCAACAGGTTTTGTTAATCAATGTGCTTTTATATATGCTGGCAACATTTCAGATAAGTACTTGATTTTAGTTGTTGGGTAGACAAGTAGGGGCCCTGTGTGCTTCTTTTGTCTGTGAACAATGTCTACAAAAACACCAGCATTGAGGTCCATAATACGAGACTTTGGTACAAAGAGATTCAGCCATGGATGAGGAACATCCCACAACCCTTTTGATTTTAGGGTTACTTCCCCGCGTCGAACTCTTTCGAGGAAATCGACATAGGTTTGGTCTTTCACGAAAGCGAAACCGGGGATGTGGTTCAATCCACTTGTCAACATTTCGACTTCCTGCACAAACACGAGAAAGAAATAGTTCGAAATTGGTACTATATAACATTATACGGTACTCTGGCGAACCATATAAAAGTTTACGATCGTACTTCATTGACAGAATTGGAAGTCTCATCGTCATAATACTTGACCATGTCCAAGCAGTGGAGGATGCCATAATCCTGCAGCAATGAAGTAATTTGGGATTCATGGGTTGGTGAGAAAAAGGAAGATCTCCAGTTTTCTACAGGAATGTGATCCATCATGAGAGAGCCTTCCAAATATTCGATACCCTTGGTCGAGATGAGATGTTCTTGATCTCTTGTAAATGTTGAAAAATCATTGTATATCAGTCTCACCCATTTTGCCTAAAGAAAGACATATAGACCACAAATCAGCAACTTGGGTACAATTTTCCAATTCAAAGCTGTATACATGAAAACTTTAAGACTTCCTAAAGATTGATCTTTTTTTTGTAACATAAAATGAAAATCCGGGTAGAATTACTCACTCTTTTTGGTGCTTTTGCAAGGACAATTCTTGCCCTAGTCTTGATGCCAAACTGCCCCAAGCCTCCAAGAACTGCATAAAACAGCTCAGAATTCTTTTCTCTGGAGCAAGTCAGGAATTCCCCATTCCCTAAATCACAAAAAAGGCAAAAGTCACCTTGTAAGTACACTGATCATGTTCCTGCAAAAGTACCATGAACATATCCATGTTGTTTCAAGATTCTGTCATTCACATAAAATATACATGTTTATGGTCATGAACGTCATTAGCTAATAGATTTTGTGTACCTAACACATGTAGATATATATTCCTTTGACCAAATTTTTAACAAGTGAATCCTACCTACAAGATCTCCAACTGCCCCCAGAAAAAGGGAAGGTGAAAAAAGAAAAGAAAAGAAAAGAAAAAAGGAATCCCATGAATTAAAATGTACCTGTAACAACATCCATTTCAAGAACATTGCTAATTTGGGGGCCATAAAGGAAGGTCTGTCCACTGATTCCAGCATTAGAAAGTGTTCCCCCAACAGTTAAGTGCAAATAATCAGTCCATGAGACAGGTGAAAGGCCATACTCAAGGGTGGCATTCAGTACATCAATCCACATATGTTCACCTCCTACATCTGCGTAGTTTCCAGATGTTGAAACCCGAATTCCGTTCCCATCTTTGTAGTGTTTCTTCAAAGAAGGCATATGTATCACCACCCCATGAGGTGCCATGGCCTGTCCTCTTACAGAATGTCCACACCCTCGTGCCGCCACCTTAAAGGGTTGCGGACACTGGTTAGAGAATCTGATAAGCTCAATGATATCGTCAACTGACGTAGGATAAAGAACTGCTGAAGGGATTTCTTGAACAATATTTCCATGATCGCTTGAGGCAATCCCTATGGCTTCAGGATCATAACGAAGCTTAGCACCAATGCCAAGCAGGGATTCAATTTTACATGGAAGTGAGTTTACTATAGTGAATATTAAACGGCTTAAGATGAAGAAGGCTACGAAATGTGAAGGAACTAGAAAAGGGCTAGACATTTTTAGAGAGAGAGAGGGGGGGAGAGAGAGAGAGAGAGAGTTGAAGTTTCAGAGAGAGGAAGATATATATGACTATCTGTGATAAATGTAAAGAGCAAAGATGCTATATATAGAGGGCAAATTGCACAGGAATGTACTAGCTAGCTAGCCAGGTTGTACCATAGCACTCAAGAATTTTGGCAGATTGTGCAACAATTAATTATCAAAGATACGAGCTTAAAAGATGAGATTTCTTATGGCTTGCTTTTTCTTTGTAGTATCTTAAACATTTAATTAACTAAATCTTTAATTATAATTCAAAAGATGAAAAATGAGTAGTAATTGTCAGTTAACAGAACTTGTTAAAAAAATTCACCAAAATTGTAATTTAAGATATATATATATATCCTGTGTACATATGTATGACAATAATCTTAGGGACAAAAATATAGATTTGTGAATCTGGACACTTTCAGTGGAGGATCTAAAGTTTTTAGTCAATGGGGGCGATGAACGACGATAACAATGGAAGTTAAAATATACACAATTTTTGATAAATGACAATAATGAATATTATAATATCATCATAAATAACCCTAACATACTACATCCAACATCATTATAATGTTTTGAACTTAACAAAAATTGCATAAAAAATTTTGAGAAAGCATCAAAAATAAGTTCTATATTGCAGTTACTCCGGCTTAGTGTTCATATATTCTAAAATGGTTGTATAATTTTTTCATTGGTATCAAAAGTTCCCCCATAATAAATAATCTTGCCGAATTTTGAATATTATCAAGCCCCAAATTTTAAAAAGAATAAAAGAAAAAGAAAAATTACTTGAAAATTGACCCAAAAAATTGTTACCTGAAACAAAAATCAAGATAGCAAATCCATTTTCAACACTTCGATGTTGTTGAGAAATTTCAGATTTGTACAGTGGTACTCATAGTGTTTTCAAAAAATAAGAAATCAAAAATCCCTCTTTTAACAAATTTTGTGTGCTCATTTGATAAAAGCATAAAGAAACAATTTAAAAAATAGAAAAGAAAATTAAAAAAGTGAGATTATTTAATGTAGCTAAAGATTATATACTCTGATTCTACTAGCAGATTTCCTCAACCATTGATATCAGAAGATGGAGTTGGATAATTCGCATTGCAATCTAAAATTAAACTGCCGATTTTGTGGTATGCATTTAGAGGCAGAAATTTTCAATAGAAACTAGAAACGTGAATCTCTCGGGTTCTGTAGTAGAACTATAGACAAAGAGAAGAAAAGACAAAAGATGCAATAGTAGAAGTTTATATTACAATTTTAACCTTAAATGGTTTATTGTCTAAAAGACAAAAAATATGGAGGCTAAATATGTAAATTTATTATTTCATTACACCATAAAAGAACTTTTTTTATTAAAAAAAATTTCTTAGATCGGAAGATGGCCACTACCCCACACTGGATCCGCCAGTGGACACTTTACTAGCCTAGTTAACATACCTAACATGAATTTCACTACTTTGTTGTACTTGTCAAAAAAACTTTTCGTGTTCTTTCTTCCATCGTTTATGATTGAATAATGCTATGTAGCACTAGTGGTGCTTGGCACAAGTCTAGGTGGCATCTAATGTGTCATTAAATGATAAGTGAAATTAAATGAATAAATAAATGATCCATTTAATTCAACTTATCATTTAGTGTCACCTTAATATGATAACAAGCACCAGTGATGCTAAATAACATTACTCTTTATGATTAGGAGTCTCTCTAACATCTCAACGTTAATGCATGCATAAGAATGGTGAATTGTAATAAAGATGTAACACAAAATGATCAGTTTAATTATATTATTATAAAATTTGAACCTCGAGTTTGGTGAATGGGCACTCCTATGTCTGAGTATAGTCACTCATCCTAGGTGATTTAAGCGATTTATTTTTACTCGTTTTGACACGTTTAAAGCTTTTGCACACAAATGTGTTATGTATAGTATATATTTACCAAAATTTCCAAATCTAGTCACCCACAGAATTGTAATAATTATTGTGGGCCTTCTTAGTGGGAAATTATGATTTTTCAGCATTTAAAATGTGGCAGCATATTATTTTCCAAGATAGAAATAGCCAAATATATAAAGCATTCATTTATTTGTAATAGCTAGGTGCAATGTAAAAGAATCTTTGAAATTAACCATTAAAGCTTTGATGGAATTTTGAAGTTTGAACGACCATATAATTGTCTGGATTTTTTCACATAAATGGAAAATAACATTAAGTATTTGGGAAACATTTGAAATTTACGGCCATTTTGGAAACATCACCAAAGATTTTCTTCTAAATTCTAAGATCTTGTTGGTAGAAAGAACGGGCAACATGGGACTCGAAAAGTCAAATTTCTAACTATAATTACCAAAGCCAAGCTAGCTGTCCGATGCTATGAATCAATTTTTGAGTCCTCAGTTTTGTCAAATGTTCAAATGTGAAATGAATTGTCATTTCATATATATTTTGGTGCAATATCCTTCTAATAAATGACACCCTACTTTCATAAAATCATGGATTTTGGAAGAGATTCGAATAAGATATGACACGATGTTTATGAATGAAATATAGAAGAAACATCATTTTCTAATCTTAAACGCATCATATAGAAAGCTACCTCCAAATATATTTCATCAATGAGAAGGTTAGTGGAATTTTAAAGTGGTTCATGGCAAGATCAATAATGATTTGTTAATGTATCTTGATTTTCAAAATATTAAAATTAACGTATTTACTTTCATATTTTTGGAAAAATCAAAGAACTTTTTTGTATGGAAATCTCAAAACAAAATTACTCTTGAGTGATTTTGGTGAAAATGAAAACAGTGAAGACAGTAGTACATTATTTTACTTAAATTCCACTCCAAATTCACAACTGAAAATTAATAATAAAAATTCAAAACAAAAAAAGTTTAAAATAAAATATCTTTTCGTACCTCGTATGTATATATTATAGCATTATTATCTAAGTTATGCTATGAATTGAGTACAAATTTATAGAAACTTCGATAGATTCGACTAATTGCTACACATTTATCATCATTGCATGTGTCTAATTGTACCACCATAGCAGGTAGGGAAATGCGATTTATGCTTTTTGTTAGTGTATTTTTTACATAAAATGAAGTGGCAACATCTAAATTGTTTGTTAGCAACAAAGTTTTCCTTCCCTTGGGAGGGTGGGGCATCTGAACCTGCTCTATATATGTAGTTTTTACCCGGCCCCTACACCTTAGCTTATTTTGGGGCCTGGAAAGTGGTAATCAAAAATCGAGTACATGTGGAATTAGCTTGATATCTATTGAGCTAGACCTTGATATATATAGAGTCCGACTGCTAATAGAAAAACTTGAGAAACCAAAATACCAAAAACTCTTGTATAGTGATGTGTCACGTGACTACTTTCTATTAGCAGTCAGGCTCTATATATACATGGAGTATGATCTAACTCAATAGAAAAACTCGGAAAATTATTCCTTACCTCCCACTTGAAAAACAAACAAATCGTCACTAAATTATAAAGTGTGGAATCTTTGTAAAACATTTGGATTCTACTTTTGCCCTTACCATTTTTTTAATTTCCAATTTGCCCTTTCTTCTTATTACCCCTTATTTACTATACTATATTAATCACAATACATTAAAATATTATGAACAAATTAAAACATTGTGAAACTAATATTACTCTCTATTTATTACATTCTTATTAAAATATTGTGAAACTTTCTTTGAAACAATTATAATTATTTATAATATCGTATTTGTACGCTAAAGATTAGTGCAGTATTTATTGTGGTTGATTTCAATTTCAACTTTTATTTCAATTAGTTTTGAAATTGAAATTACAATTTCAAATATTATTTTGTGGTAAATTGTAACTCACTTTTGATTTTTTTTTTTTAATTTCAAATTCTATTTTTACTTTGCTAACTTAATTTCAACTAGTTTATTATCTAAACTCAATTCCAAGATTAATCTTTATTTGCTGTTGTGGTTATTTTTAGTTCAATCTCAAGATTAAAATCACAGCGTTAAATGCAAAGCTACCATATTGTTATCCATTTAAATTAGCATTTTTCAAAATTAAACAATATTTTTAAAGAAATCATCATAAATGATTATAATTTTTTTGATTGTAGAAATAATAATATCATAGATTTAAATCTATTTAACTACTATAGCAACAATCATAGGAATACAAAGCTAATTATTTCACTGTATTAAGTTTTGTCTCCCATATTATATATTGTCATACAATGTGCAAAGAACTTTTAAATTACTCGTATTAATAAAAGAATAAACTCAATACAACTCAACAACTATGTTCAGCTAACTAACCAACTCTTAGTGATGGACACTGAAGTCCAGTTTTGATCACCCCCAGACATCTGGCAGGATAATTCCACTAGATGCACATTTGGTAGGTAATAATTTGACAATTTATGTGTGGGAAACCTATATATAACTACTCGTATATGGGTTGTCCAATTATCACCCGCTATGTGTTCATCTGGTGGGATAATCCCACCAAATATCTAAAGGGTGACCAATTAAATTTAACCACTAATTTGTGCCACATTAGTGACTTCAACCAAGAATGCTAAATTTAACCATCAATTCAATAGTAAAAGGGTGGGTCAATGCCAATTTAATTAAAATTTAAAAAAAAAAAGAAGAAATAATGTTACATAAGGTATTAAGTTTATTGTTAACTTTAACAACAAAACTAGCGACTACTTTAACACCACCAATATAGGTTGTTTTTTGTAAAACTAGCAACTCGTTAAAATAATTCTTTTATCAACTACTTTAACACCACCAATGTAGGTTGCTTTTTGTAAAACTAACAACATATTAAAATAATTCTTTTAACAACTACATGAACACCACCAATGTAGGTTGTTTTTTGAGCTGTTAACTAGCAACTCTACTAATAACCTACTTTAACACTACGAATGTGGATACTCTAACATTTTAATGTAGTCCAGTCACGTGTGGATATACAAAAGTTGGATAATACTTTTTAACATATAAAGAAAGAACATTCCATTTAATATGCATATGTGATCCATGTGATTGATATTGATTTGAAATTAAGGGTTAAAATCTGTCCAAGAAGGAAAAAAAAAGATCTTGCCAAGTGTGTGCGCATATATATATATACATATATATATATACATATATATATATATATATAAAACATGATTCATATGGTACACGTTCTCGCATCCAAAGTTTATCATTGTACAACCATTTAAACATATTACACACAACAAAAAAGCATTACAAACTTGTTCATAACTAGCAATTTAAAGAAATAAATAACAAAATCTTTGACTATTTACATAGGAAATCATTGACCAACAATTCTAGTCCCTACATTGGTGGCATACAACTTGTTGATTAGTAATTGGCTACTAATAAAAAATTCCAGCCTTTGATTTATGTGTGCAACATGAGTAATAATTCTTGATTGATCAAGAAAATATTGGTCCCAATTTCAAACAAGACTATAAACATGATTCTTGATGGATCAAATCAAGTTGTCCAGAACCAGCTTTTAAGATGTGTTCCCAATTTATCAATTATAATTTAAACGTTATGATTGCATATCATTTTACTCGACAATTTTTGTCAACATTAGATAATATAGTTCAATAAAATAATGATACAACGTTTATGAAAACATTCTTAAATGTAATTTATATGTTTATATAGTTTGGATTCTACATATCTCTCAAGACACTACTGAGTAGACTAGACTTGAGACGAAAACAACTAAAAGCAAGTCATGGCACATGTGCAACAGTCATAGTTAGGTTTCTACCACACAAAAGTCACAAAAATTCAGGATCAAATTGGATCTTTCCACATTCTACTTGTCAGAACTCAGAAGCTACCAAGAAAATCTTGTTTAATATTATTATCAAATAAAAATAAGCAAGTGCATGTAGGGACATAAAAAGTGATCTCCTTTATCTCTTTTTCAACACCTTTCCTTTGGAAACCCATAAGATTGAAGATTCTAAAGATCACTGATGAAAATGTCACTCTCTTTTAAGACCCCTGTTCGATTCTCTACAAGATTTTGTTAAGCTTTCACTTAAGATTTTGAATAAGCTTTCGTTTTATTTATCATCGATGTGTCAATTTGTAATGTCAAGTATCCTAGGACCCATCATCAGATATTGTCAGATATCGAACAAACATACGAACGATAAGGATAACATAAGATAGAATTACATATACATATATATATATATATAGAGAGAGAGGAAGTAACTCGACTCGATAATCCAAACCAGATTTACAACTTTATTAATATAATTTCATATTTATAATTAACACCTGGGATTCTCTAGCTTTAGTTCAACTTTGATGAATTTGTTCTTTAAGCACTTATCTTTAATGTTTGGTGCATTTCCTTGATGTATGGAACACAGTATCTAATCACATACTGACAACTCACCTGACACACATCACATATAGGCATCTCATTGGTTCCTGGGCTCCGTAAGGAACCCAGCTATGAGTAATGCCACACATCCCCATTGGTTTACCAATTAGTTCACCGGTTTTTAACCCTAAAATATATAAAGCTCAAATTATTTAAAAGTTTTAATTGACAGTTTTATTCTTCTTGTTAATACACAATCGGTAAACGAATTGGTGAACTAATCTGAATGTTTATCATTACTCACCCAGCCATGGGTTCCTTAGAAATTTCCAATGACGTATGTTTTCTAGATGCTTTTATTGAATTGTAGAGATTATTACAGCATAAATAAATTATCTTAATAAAAGTCATGAATGATCACTATACAGATTTCTTTGTAATATGTGCTTAATTAGGGTTTATCCAAATTTAGATGGAGTAGACTAAATTGACATATACAGATTTAATTTAATTTTTTTTTTTTGCAACCCGATTTAATTTGATTTTTATTAGGGTATAATAGATGTATTTGGAAAATTGATCATTAACAGTAATTAATTGTTGACAATACATGTTTGCATGACTAGGGCGCCCAACTAAAACAGAATTGTCATGTACGCAAAGAGAAATATCCAGTACTCCAAGAGTACATTAATATTGTATTCTAGACCAATCACCAACCCACACATGAGTTTAAGGGTCCTAAAAGTAGAGCTTAAGATCCCACATGTGGTTTTCCATTAATCTAGAGTACTATAATATATAGATCACTCCTGGAGTTTTACTTCTGTAGCTCCAATTAAGAACAGAACTTTTACCGTTTATTCCGATCTTCCATCAAGCACTTACTAGGATTACTCTGACATAATTTACCACTAGTATACACTGGAAATAACAATTGCGACTTCTACCATAGTACTTGTTGCAATATTATGTAACATGCAATAAATTTTGTGAAGACTCAAATTTGAAACAAAAATTAACAAGGTCACACGGCAAGTTATTTAATCATTCACAAAAACAAACTCTGCGAAAACTAAAATTTGGAGCAAAAATTATCGAAAACAACATGAAGTCTATATCGAAAATTATAATGCGCAAAAGAAACACGAGAAAGACAAATACCCAATTCGTATGCTGAAAGTCTTTGGTGGGTGGCAGAATGATTAATTAGATTCTGGATATCTTTTTGTGACCATAAACAGTTGAGTCATCGCTGGAGATCTAATGCACGAGATCTTCTCATGCAAAGGAATCAATCAACATTCAATATACATACAAAATGTAACAAATGAACAGGTCAAGTACAGGAGACATCAAAAGACCTGTATTGTGCTTTCAGAAAGTAAGTACAATTGTACTAAATTAAATAAATAGTGGCAAGAATCTGTGAGATTTTGCTGTTGAAAATGGAGGTGGTTTTATTCTACACATGAAGACAGACTTGTGCAACTTGTGAGGACATGTGTTGCATGATGTGGGGGCAGCATATTTTATTGATGAAGCAATTTTCCCTTGCAATATGATAAGTAAAATCATGTTGTTAAAAGTTACCTCTTGATTAACTACGAAAAGAACAATACACAAACATTTTTGTTATAGTTAGTGGCGGAACTAGGATGATTATTTAGTGGGGGTACAACTTGAATATAATTCTTTTCACAAATAAAATATGAATAAATAAAAAGCTATTTATATTGAATTTTATTCACTTTGGAATTCCTCATGGTGAATACATTATCATTTTCATAAAATATATACATATTTACTACCCATAACTTCATAAAATTACTTCGAACTACAAGTTCTGGAATAACATTGGCTACTAGTTTTTGTGAATCAAAATTTCTATCTTAAACTAAGGAGTTTTACTCTTTCTCCTGAGAAGGGTAACCTCTAAATATAAAACTAAGTTCTAGCTAATATGGGTAAAAGAAGTTGTGTTAAACGAAAATAAGTATTCAGTCTGGTCAAACTTAAACTAGCATATGGATTTCAATATTGATATACTCTTGCAAGCCACCGTCTTACACATGCCCTTGCATGTTAAAGATAAATCCAACGTTGAATAAGGAAAACTCTCTATAGGTTTTGCGGAATACTCCTCATAATTAATTACAAGGTTAAACTACCAATTTGATCATATTAAAGCTAAAACAGTTATTAAAAAAATAAAAAAGCTAAAACAATTATAGCAACATTCTCTTATATTTCTGTTTTTAATTTTGAGTTTTTAATTCATTTTCAATTTTATATTTTGAATTTATCCTCAATTTTGTGTTCTCCGTGCTATTAAGGGGGGGGGTGGAATTTCTTGTTTCAAATGCGTTGTGCTTTTTCACTCAAAACAAGAAAATATTATTTAAGTTTTCTTCACAAAATTTTTCTTATTTCTAAGGATATGCGTTTCCATGAATATTAAAAAAACTTAAAACGTCTCTAATGGTATAGTGTTTGTTGTTATTTGCTTGCCAAGAAAAATAGAAAAAGGACAATATATCTCCAATGGGGAAAAATTACAGGTACTTGCGGAACTCCCTGCCAATGAAGAGCTCATACCGTCATAGGTGAGTTTTTTTGTCCTATTTTTGAGACCCTTAAACTCATGTGTGGGTTGATTGGACTGGAGTACCGAATAGGGTAGTTACTCTTTGAGTACCATATGTTTTTTAATTTTCCTCCAATGGATACTTTTGAATTGGGAAGGTAGTAGGACAAGTGGAGAAAATAATAGGATGGAGAAAATAATAGGATGGATAAAAGGGAGAAGGAGGAATAAAATATAGAATACACTGTGTTGCACTTTTTCTACATATATGTAAAGGAAGTCTACACATCATTATTTTTTAAGGCCGTGTAAGTTTTTTTAATCCTAATGTAGCGTTGGTTATTATCACCGCTCATAGTGAATAAAATTATTTAATATGGAATAAAAAAATACATATGGGCTTAGACCGCCGCTTAACAATAAAACCTTTTGAAATGAATAACACTTTTCATAACCAATAGTGATGATCACCCTTCCGATCATCATTCCATGTGTTAGTTGCTGTCATCAAATGTTAAGTGTAATTAAAAGTGGGGGACATATGATTTACTAAATTAGATGTACTTCTTAATACCACATCTAATAATGGTAATAATCATTACTGGTGATAAAATAGCATTACTCTTTTATATTAACACATATAGTAGAATTACTTTACAGCTAATATGGCTTCAGTCTTTATTATCTCATGTTGTAATCATCGAGTCCTTATCTAATGATAATTAATCCCCTATTTTCAAAAAAGAAAAAAAAAATGAGTGAATGAAACCATTGAGTTAGGCAAAAGGTAAGGTAATGTCATTCATGCATCTATCCAAGATATTCATGAAGACATTCTATCGTGACTGTTACTATCCAAATTTTGAGAGGGCAGTTTCTTCAAATCTCAATCTAATGGTCATGTCATAACCAGTTTTTGACCAGCCGGCCAATCTAATTAACATGTAGTGATTGTCATGGGAATCTCATTGCCATATGTTTTATTTAATACAGTGTAGGAGTACAGCGATGGTCTTTATCGTTATATATAACCGTTTTAGTAAACCATTTCTATTTTAAAATTTGAAATAGATTTTATGAAAATGAGTAGTGAAAGATTTACTTTCACATGACTGCTGTTTCTAGATCGGAACTATCTTGATGAGTTCAATATCTTGCTATAGAATTAACCAACAGAGTTACTTGTCGTGTATAAATGAAGCAATACTAGATACCGCAACCACTTTGGGTAACCGCCGTAATATTTCCTTCATACCTATTCAGCCAAAAAGATACGAAGCGGCTTGGATCGTGGGACTACACGTTGAGGCCTAGCTAGAGAAGCTTTACAAGCAGCCGTTTAGGCTAGCCGTGGCTTTTGGTCTGTGGTTAACTCGAAAACTTTGTGAGAAATAAAGCACGTTGGGCACGGTCGAGGTTAGATGTGGCATACCACTTTTCACACTCACAGTGTGTGAATGAGAGACCAAAGCCAAACTTTAAGGAAAGCAACATCATGGTACTGCTCTTCCGATCTCTTTATTATGACATTTCCCAGTCATGTGGACCTTTGGGAGATACTAAAATATTTTCTGTGCTATTATTTTCTTGGCGTTATGGCATTTCTTGGCCATTGTTCCAGACCTATTCTAAAATAAAAATCATATTTTTTACGCACAAACTCACTATTCTCAAACTATTGTACTCTGATTACATGACTTCACTATTTCATGGCGAACTTCCTTTGAATGTTTGAATGGCAGATTGAGACATTGAAGGAAATTATAAATACTAAACTGGTGACCCATATTACAGTTTTGGTGTTTTGCTTCAATTAGGGCTCATAAGTACTTTTGGAGGAACGATAAGATGAGTAAAATTCACTTTTAACATGGCAAACAATGGATTTTGACCGTATGCGATCGTTTGGGCCTCAAAAACTAGTATAGTTTCGTTTTGAAATTATTATTAACCATTCCATTTTCAATTTTTCGTTTGATATACCCAGGTTTAGGGAGGCACATTTAAATTATGCATCACTATGCTGCCATCACCCATTCAATGAAATTCATGAATTTTGCCTCGATTATTTGATCGATTAGAGTTTCGTTTTCCATCAGGGTTTCTCAAGATCATTTCTTGATTACTATGTCAAATGCTGACTAATTCTTAATATGTTGTCAACTTTTTTTTTTCTTTTCTCCTTTTTCAAATGTTTGAGGTTACTCTACTCTTTAATTTCGTCATTTTTGTTCCTAGAAGTGTTATTAAAGAAACAAAATGATATGGGTTTTACAAAGAACAAAAGTAAAATATATATATATATAATGAACCTAATGATTCCCTAGCTATAAAACAAGACATATATCCATCTTTTTAATCATAACACCCTATCAAATGGCATTAGAGAAGAATGATTACCCTAATCAAATTATAATCATTAAGTTTGGCAAATTATGACTATTACAAGCAAGAAAATTATTGTGTCTAGATCGACCATTCCTTTTTCTTGTGTCCGTGTGTGCATGCGTGCAAAATACCGAAATCATTTATCGCAACTTTTAGATTCCTTTGTTGCACGAATGTTTGACATTTGATGAAATTATAATGAGTATGTGTGATTTGGTTGCTTCCAAGTTCCAACACATAATTATTTGCACATATCTTTGTTTACACAATAATTCTTAGAAATATTGTTTGTAGTTAATCATTCATTCAAGTAATCTTTTACAAAATGGGAGTAAATTCACAATTTTACCCAAGTATATTTTATAATTGGAGAAAAATAATTTAAGGATAAAACAGTGAATTTGCTCTATTTTGTAAAAGATTGTCTAAATAATTAGCTGCAAATAGAGGGACTCCTCGTGTATTGTGTAATTGGGGAAAATAATTTAAAGATAAAACAGTGAATTTACTTTATTTTGCAGACAAATAATTTAAAGATAAAACAAATAATTTAAAGATAAAACAGTGGTACTCATAATTCTTTTTATTAGGTTTAACATTTATTTATTTTAGTTATACTAGTGAAAAAAGAACACAATAAATTAACTGAAACAGTAGTGAACTCTTGAAATCAATATGTAACCGATGAAAATGTTTTCTAAATTTACTAGACGTTAGAAACTGTTTGGAATGATTTTAACTAATAACCTTTGAGGAAAAAGAAGAGGGAAAAAGGATTTTCTATGTATAATTGGTGTGTGTAGGTTAAAAAAATTACATGAATTTCAAATAAAGGACCTAATCTATACGAACCAAGAGATAGAGTACAATCTGTCACTGCAACTAATTGATAGAAATTACAATTAATTGATGACAATATCTCCACGTGAACATGATTTGACAGCTGATTTGAATTTGAAATGGGCAAGATAAAGAGATCCACGTACACTAGAATCTAGGAAATGAATTAATGATATTAATAGAGTGGTAGATGAAGAGGGATGTCTCCACCTAGAATTAAAGGTGCCAATGGAAGGAAGAAATTTACCCAACTCGAGATACTAATGGCGTGGTGCTTTTTTGAGCTCGTAAATTGATTTGTTAGCTGGCAAACATGAAATATTGAGAATCAATGGACCTTTTCAGTGAGTGATCTATAAAGAAAAGCGTTGCTCACGCCTAAGTGAAGCAAAGCCCAATTGCACATAATAGCCATGCTAAGAACAATTCAAGTAGTAATGTGCTTGATCACAGGACTAGAGGTTTTATAAAATTCAACGTTTGTTTTTTTATTGAAGCCTTTTGCTACAAGTCGTGCTTTGTAGCTAGCAATCAACATAACTGTCGTACTTCTGTTTCACTCAATAAACTCATTTACGTCCTGTCGGAAGTAAACTTGATTTGAGCCAAAACAAAAGTTGAGCCTATAAACCCAATAGAAAGAATTTTCTAGAAGAATCCCAATAAGCCCATTAACTAGAAAGCTCTTTTGAATAAGTTTTGAGAGATATTTTTAACAGATATTTCTAGATAGTTTCTAAATATTTCTAATATCTAAAATATTTGTATAGAGAATTCTAGAGGATGAATTATAGTCATTAGATTAAGAGAATTGTGGCAAAATTCTAGCCATTGGTTAAGGAGGTGCCACTAGTATAAATATATAGGGGTGTTGTGTTCCAATTTTTGTGATGTGAGTGAAGTGAAAAAGTGAAAGAAAGAAAAGAGTTCCTTTATAATACTTTCTCCTCTTCCACTATTATTTCCATTGTTACCTTTTTGAAACCTTTCAAGCCTTCTTACTAAAAATTAATTTCTATATTCTAACAAAGTGGTATCGAGCTAGTTCAAGGAAGAGTCTTTAAAAAGTCATGGCTATGGGTAGTATGACATCCTTTCAAGTTCCATCACTAAAAGGAAACAACTACGACAATTGGAGTATCAAGATGAAGGCTTACTTAGAGCACATGATGTTTGAGAGATTGTAGAGAAAGGCTACAATGAGCCACAAGATGAGGCATCACTATCCCAACAACAAAGGAATAGTTTAAGAGATTCAAGAAAGAGAGACAAGAAAGCTCTCTTCCTCATCTATCAAGCATTGGATGATGACGGGCTCGAGAAGATTTCCAATGCAAAATCCACCAAGGAAGCATGGGAGAAGCTCCAAATTTCCTACAAAGGAGAAGAGAGAAAGTAAAGAAGGTATGTCTTCAAGATCTAAGAGATGAATTTGAGGCATTACATATGAAAGAATCCGACTCTATCTCCGATTATTTTTCAAGAGTCTTGATCTTTTCAAATCAATTAAAAAGAAACGATCAGAAATTGGAAGATGTGAGAATTATGGAAAAGATACTCCGGTCTTTGGATCCCAAGTTCAAATATATTGTTGTGACAATCGAAGAAACAAGACTTGGAGGATATGACGATCTAGCAACTTCAAGGATCGTTACAAGCCCATGAAGAAAAACATAAGAAGAAACAAGGGATCACTGAGCAACTTTTCAAGATAAACATAAAGGAGAAAGAAGAAAGCCAAGGCAACAATAGAAGTCAACGCTGCCGAAGTAGAGGTCGAGGTAGAGGATGAAGCAATAACCACAACGGTGGCAGAGGATGGAACTTCAACAACAATAATTATGAGAAAAGAGAAACCTCAACTAGAGGACATGGAAAGGGACAGTCAAACTCAAAGTACGATAAATCTCAAGTCTAATGTTTTAATTGTGAAAAGTTTGGTCATTATGCTTGGGAATGCAAGACTAAAAATAATAGAGTTGAGGAGAGGACTAACTATGCAGAAACAAAAAAAGATAATGTGCCACTACTACTAGCACAAAAGGTTGATGATGAAAGTCAAGAAACCACATGGTATCCTGACACTGGAGCAGGAAAGCAAATGTGTAGAAGAGAAGGTCTATTCACAGAGCTCAATGAAAAGGTGAGTGGCAATGTTTTTTTTAGGGATGAATCTAAAGTACTAGTACAAGGTAAAAGTAACATTCTTATCCGTGCTAAGGATGGAAGTCATCGCATGATTTCAAGTGTTTCTTATGTGCCCAACATGAAAAGCAACATCATAAGCTTGGGTCAGCTCTTAGAGAAAGGCTATAATATTTATTCGAAAGATTATTGCCGTTTTATAATAGATGATAAAGGAAAATTAATAACCAAGGTGAGAATGTCAAAGAAAAGATTATTTCCTCTAAACATCCAAAACGATGTTGCAAAATGTCTTAAAGCTTGCTATAAAGATGCATCATGGCTTTGGCATCGGACACCTTAATTTTGGAGGACTTGAGCTACTATCCAAGAAAAATATGGTGAAGGGATTACCACATATTAACCATCTTAATCAGCTTTGTGAAGGATAGCGTATGGAAAGCAATTTCGGAAAAGCTTTCCAAAGGAGGCTAACTCAAGAGCCCATAAGCTGCTTGAGCTCATACACGTAGATGTTCAAAGCCTAATTAAGCCAAGTTCTCTCGCTAAGAGCAATTATTTCCTTCTCTTTATAGATGATTTTTCAAGAAAAACATGGGTATATTTCTTAAAGGAAAAATTAGAAGTTTTTGAAGCTTTCAAGAAGTTTAATGCTGCAGTATAGAAAGAAAGTGGACTTCCCATTAAAGCAGTAAGGTCCAATTGAGGAGAAGAGTTTACTTCTAAGAAGTTCTTGAAGTTCTGTGAAGAAAATGGAATTTGACGTCCTTTAACAGTTTCAAGATGCTCCCAGCATAATGGAGTAGTGGAAAGAATGAATAAAACTATCCTCAACATGGCGCGAAGCATGCTCAAGAGCAAGAAAATGCCAAAAGAATTTTGGGCAGAGACTATTGCATGTGCAGTCTACTTATCCATCCGATCTCCAACAAGAAGTGTATGCGGAAAGACACCATAGAAAGTTGGAGTGGAAGGAAGCCTGAAATTTCCCACTTACAAGTCTTTGGGAGTATTGCTTACGCCCATATACTAGACGAGACAAGAAGAAAGCTTGATGACAAAAGTGATAAGCTCATTTTCATTGGCTATGATGCAAGCTCAAAGGGCTACAAGCTTTACATTCCAAGAAATGGGAAAGTAATCATCAGTCGAGATGTGGAGTTTGATGAAGAAAGCAGGTAGGATTGGAATACGCTAGAAGAAAACTATAATTTATTTCTTCACTTTGAAGAGGAACATGAGAAGCAACCAGCAATGGAGCAAGAAGCTGAAGAGTCCAACACGCTGCCGGTTTCACCAGTAATATCTGAAGATAGAAATTCTCGAACATCTTTCTTGAATGAAAGAAATGAAGAACGCATAAGAAGCTTGCAAGATAGATGTGGAGATACTGAGAGGCATGATAATCTTACCCTTTTATCTTTTTGCAGACTGTGAACCATTGAACTTTGAGGAAGCTACACAAGATAAGAAGTGGAAAAACGTGATGGATGAAGAAATCAAGGCCATTGAGAAGAATGACACATCAGAGCTTACCTCACTTCCAAAAGGACACAAGCCCATTGGAGTCAAGTGGGCTTACAAGGCAAAGAAGAATGCTAGTGGAGATGTTAAGCGATACAAGGCAAGACTTGTAGCAAAAGGCTATAGCTAGAGGGCCGGCATTGACTATGATGTGGTATTTGCTTCAGTCGCTCGTTTAGAAACTATTAGACTAATTATTTCTTTGGCAACACAAAATAGATGGATGATTTATCAAATGAATGTGAAGTCCGCTTTTCTCAATGGAGTACTTGAAGAAGAGATCTACATAGAAGAACCTCCGGGGTATATTATGAAGGGACATGAAGACAAAGTCCTAAAGTTGAAGAAAGTTCTCTCTGGGCTAAAGCAAGCACCAAGAGCATCGAACAGCTGAATCGACAGGTACTTTCAAGAGAATGGCTTTATCAAGTGTCCTTACGAACATGCTCGATATATCAAGATCAAAGATGGAGACACTTTGATAGTATGCCTCTATGTGGATGACTTAATCTATACTGGAAGCAAACAAAGCATGTTTGCTAACTTCAAGGAAGGGATGAAGAAAGAGTTTGAGATGACAGATATTGGGCTAATGGTATACTATCTTGGCATTGAAGTTAAGCAAAGGGAAGACATGATTTTCATCTCACAAGAAGGATATGCAAAAGATATCATCGAGCAATTCAAGATTGGTGATCGCAATCTAGTAAGTACGCTCATGGAGTGTTGAGTCAAGCTATCCAAATATGATACAGTAGAGAAGGTACACCCAACTCTCTTTAAGAGTTTAGTTGGAAGTTTACGCTACTTGACTTGCACGAGGCCAGATATTCATTATGCAGTTGGGCTAGTTAGCCGTTACATGGAGACTCCAATGGTTATTCATCTAAAGGCGGGAAAGAGAATACTTCGCTACATCAAAGGTATGATCAATTTTGGCTTGTTCTATTCTTAGTCTAATGATTATAAGCTCGTTGGATATTCTGATAGCGATTGGGCTAGAGATGTTGATGATAAAAAAAAGCACAAGTGGGTTTCTGTTCTTTATGGGAGACACAGCCTTTACATGGATATCAAAGAAGCAGCCAATTGTCACTCTTTCCACACGTGAGGCTGAATATGTTGTTGCTACATCCTGCGTCTGCCATGCAATCTAGCTTCGAAACTTACTAAATGAGTTGGGTATGTCAAAAGAAGAGCCCACGCAGATTTGTGTCGACAACAAATCAACTGTGGCCCTGACAAAAAATCCAATGTTTCACAATAGAAGCAAACATATAGACACCCGCTACCACTATATACAAGAATGCATTGGAGAAAAGGAAGTACAACTGGAGTATGTGAAGTCCCAAGATCAAGTAGCTGACATCTTCACCAAGCCACTCAAGTATGAAGATTTTATGAAGCTAAAAAGCCTACTTGGAATGACAAATCAAGTTTAAAGGAAGTGTTGGAAGTAAAGTAAACTTGATTTGAGCCAAAACAAAACTTGGGCCTATAAGCCCAATAGAAAGAATTTTTTTACAAAAGGCCCAATAAGCCCATTAACTAGAAAGCTCTTTTCGATCAATTTTGAAAGATTCTTAAGAGATATTTCTAGATAGTTTCTAGATATTTGTAATGGATAAATATCTAAGATATTTGAATAGAGAATTCTAGATGATGAATTATAGCCGTTAGATTAAGAGAATAGTGGCAAAATCCTAGCCATTGGTTAAGGAGCTGCCACTAATATAAATAGGGGTGTTGTGTACCAATTTTTGTGATGTGAGTGAAGTAAAAAAGTGAAAGAAAGAAAAGAGTTCTTTTGTAATAATTTCTCCTCTTCCACTACCATTTCCATTGTTGCCTTCTTTAAACCTTTCAAGCCTTCTTACTAAAAATGAATTTCCATATTCCAACACGTCCGACAATATTTTGAGAGGGATGTGAAGGCGATAGTGCCTAGGTTTGTTTTTCAAAGTAAATCATTAAATATTCCTCTTGCATGGTTTGGTGCCATTGATATATAAGTTCTTGAGAAATATTGGAAGGCTTGATGTGAAGGATAGGAGGCGGTGAGCCCAAACTTGTGGTTGGGTTTATGGATATTATTTTTGGACCGGGCAATCACACAATGTTGATAACAATGGAATCACTAGGGAGGTAGCTTCAAAGAAGAAGAGATTAGTGGAAGCGGAAGAGTTGTGCGGCGAAGGAGCATCTTGCATCCGAGCAATTTCGCAAGGGCTAAAATACGAGTTGGAGTGGCTGTCGACTGGTTTTAGGCATGAGGGAAAGGTGGGGAGAGATCGAGGCAGTGGCAGAACCAGACATTTTGATATGTGTAGGCACAAAGTAATCAAAAAAATGGTAGTTAAAAATTCTTCAGTACATATTACAATTTGTAGTATACATGATTTCATACTCATAATAAAACTAATACATTATTATCAATGGTAAAATAAATCTTTCTCAACATGCATAACGAAGAACTTGAAATTTTATTATTTGTTTCACATTAAATTCAACAGAAATGCAAGTTAAAAATAAGCAAGCAAAACATCCAAAATTTTGTAAAGGAAAGACATCTATTGTAATGGGCTTGAACAAACAAGTGCATGACATCTTTATTAAAAGAACAATACTAGGCAAGTAGAAGTATAATTCTGCTATCCCTTTCAACCCATTTATCCCATTTTCTTTCACTTTCTATCTTCTTACTTAATTCGTCACATTCCATGATTTGTGAATTATTAGCAACAAATCAGTGCCACTGGTTGAAGCTTTTTGTTTGATCGCCTCGTGCCCTCACCACTCCGTGCATGTGCGTGTGTGTGTATATATATATATATTATATCCAAAATTTCACCACACATAAGCAACCTAGGGCAAAACAAATAAACAGCTAAACTAAAAAGCCAAACAATCTGCAAAAATGGTTTGGATTGGTTTGATTTGAAAAAATGAAATGGTTTGGTTTTGTTTGACAAAATTTCAAAACGCATAAAATGGCTTGATTTAGGCTTCGACATTTGAAAAACCACTTAAATTGAACTAAACTGAACTTTTTTTCTTTTAATTTCTTAATTAAAAAATTGATAATGTTTGAGCAATATGAGGAAAAAATTATCAACGGATTTAATTCATTATGATTGTCAAATTCGTTGACTGAATTTGACACTCTAATAAGGAAGTCCTGGTGGTAATTTGGTTCATTCTAAAAGTTAAATAGGCTAATTTTTTGACTAATTTAATTAATACGCTTATAAAATTTTTTTAGGAAAATTATAGTAGTTAACGAAGCGTATATTTTTCTAAAATTTTGACACTCTAACATGTAAATACTTGAACAAAATAGCACTTTTATAAGCATATTCTGGCAATATCTAATTTTTCATGAATTTGACACTCTAATAAGGAAGTCCTGGTGGTAATTTGGTTCATTCTAAAAGTTAAATAGGCTAATTTTTTGACTAATTTAATTAATACGCTTATAAAATTTTTTTAGGAAAATTATAGTAGTTAACGAAGCGTATATTTTTCTAAAATTTTGACACTCTAACATGTAAATACTTGAACAAAATAGCACTTTTATAAGCATATTCTGGCAATATCTAATTTTTCATGAATTTGACACTCTAATAAGGAAGTCCTGGTGGTAATTTGGTTCATTCTAAAAGTTAAATAGGCTAATTTTTTGACTAATTTAATTAATACGCTTATAAAATTTTTTTAGGAAAATTATAGTAGTTAACGAAGCGTATATTTTTCTAAAATTTTGACACTCTAACATGTAAATACTTGAACAAAATAGCACTTTTATAAGCATATTCTGGCAATATCTAATTTTTCATGAATTTGACACTCTAATAAGGAAGTCCTGGTGGTAATTTGGTTCATTCTAAAAGTTAAATAGGCTAATTTTTTGACTAATTTAATTAATACGCTTATAAAATTTTTTTAGGAAAATTATAGTAGTTAACGAAGCGTATATTTTTCTAAAATTTTGACACTCTAACATGTAAATACTTGAACAAAATAGCACTTTCATAAGCATATTCTGGCAATATCTAATTTGAAGCTTATGAATTATTTAGGCTTTTTCTATCTGCTATTTTTCGTTAGCTATATGTTTGTGTTTAGTTATATTTTTACTATCTTGGGGTTGACATTTTACTTTTTACCAAGACCTTACAAACTTGTGTTAATTGATGATGCAATCGTACTTGTCCCCTCTAAAGCATATATATACTTGTACCCCCACTAACACCTTTTTAGATTAGAGCAATTATATTACCACTACACATTTTTATTCTCCCACCACAATTTAACACCCCCACATTTAAGAATGAAAATTAATAGCTACACCACAATGAATTTATTAAACAAACCAAATCCAATTTGGTCTACAAGATGATCTCATAGAGACTCCTTACATTTTCGACGGCATGTTTATCGATGTTCAAAAGCCTTTACTTCCTAGATATAGTAAGTTTACAAAGTTATCTGTTGTGTTCAAATTGTATAACTTGAAAGCAAAAAATGAGTAGAAGTGACAAGAGTTTTACGGGGTTACTGGAACTTCTAAGAGACATGCTTCCTAAAGATAACGAGCTTCTTAACTCGACCTACGAGGTATCTAAATTGTTATGTCCGTTGGGTATGGGAATTGAGAGGATTCATGCATGTCCAAATGATTGTGTCTTGTATTGGCATGAGTACAAGGACTTGCATGTGTGTCCAAAATGTGGGGTGTTGCGGTATAAAAGAGAGGACAGCAATGATAAAAGTGAGAGGAAGATGCCCTCCGGCAAATCTGTTATGGCATCTGCCTGTAATACCTAGATTCAAGCACCTGTTTGCGAATGCAAAGGATGTGAAGAAAATGCAATAGCATGTTGATGGGAGGAAAGAAGACGGAAAACTTAGACATCCGGTGGATTCTCTTCAGTGGAGGAACATTAACAGGATATTTTTTGAATTCGGTAGAGAAGATAGGAATCTTAGGCTTGGTCTATGTACAAATGGAATGAACCCGTATGTTAATATGAGCAGTCGACATAGTAGTTGGCCAGTTCTTTTGGTATGTTATAATCTCCCTCCTTAGTTGTGCATGAAGCAGAAGTACGTCATATTGTCATTGTTGATTTCGGGGCCTAAATAGACAGGTAACGATATAGATGTGTATCTCGCACCGCTCATCGACGATTTGAGGTTGTTGTGGAACGAAGGCGTGTCAGTGGTTGATGCATATGAGCAGAAGCATTTCACATTGTGAGCCATGATTTTTTGCACCATAAATGACTTTCCATCATATGGTAACCTATCAGGTTATACTACCAAAGGAGCCAAAGCATGCCCCATTTGTAAAGATATTTGTAAAGATGAGATGATCAATCTTTTGTTGAATAACTGTAAAAAAAATGTGTTCATGGGTCATCGAGCATTTCTCTCTCATGACCACCCATATCGAAAGAAGAAAAAGGCTTTCAATGGGAAAACAAAGACTCGAACTGTCCGCTTGCCGTTAACAGGAAGACAGATTTATGAAAGAGTTCAAGATGTAAACGTTGTATTTGATAAAACCTCTAAGCCTCCTCAAAAAGGTCTAGGGAAGAAGAAATCGATATTTTGAGATCTACCATACTGGCTGCACTTGTAAGTTAGACACTGTCTCGATGTAATGCACGTGAGAAGAATATCTGCGATAGTGTGATCGGAACATTATTGAATATCCCAGCAAAGATAAAAGATGGTGTCAAAGTTAGAAAAGACATGGTTGAAATGGGGATACGAAACCAGTTGATACCGCAGGAGTTAGGAAAGTGTACATATTTGCCTCCTGCATGCTATACCTTGCCTAAACAAGAGAAAACAAGCTTTTGTGAGTGCCTGAATGATGTTAAGGTTCTGTCTGGTTATTCATCAAACATCAAGAGGCTTGTCTCGATGAAAAACTTGAAATTGCAGAATTTTTTACCAGTTGCAATATGGGGTATAAATTGCAGAATTTTGTATTACTTTCAAACAGGAATAAATTTGTACCCATTCATTACTAAAGACATGTGGAATAAATTCAAATAGGACCGTGACACTCCCGAGTTTAGGGTAAGAAATTTACAGAATTTTGTATTACTTTCAGATTGCATGGGTATTTAAATAAATGATTCGTGACATGATTTTTACGAGAAAAGTGAGAAGGTGAAACAGAGTCAAGCGCACAACAAGCACCCACACTTTTTAGGATCTGCCGGTTATGCTCGTCGGAGGCCTGACTGGATTGTTGCAGACTTCCTATCTTCCTGTTCCTCTTGTGGGTCAATTAGCTCAACCACTCAATCCCAGGATACAATTACGATTGGCTTTGGGCAAGGTTGAAGTTGGGGCCATATGGGAATTATTACATACCCAATGATGCAACGAAGGAGGTTTTTGAGAAAATTGTAAGTATAAATCGCACTATTGATTTTTTTCATTACATCAACTTACGTATGCTTATAAGTATCTTGAAATCTCAAACAGAAAGAAATACAAAAGGACGTCAGTAGCAGAAAATTTTTTCAAAAGAGATATCGGTATATCTTGACGGCTGCTGTAGGCAATGAGGAGTACCCTGGCCGACTGAGGGGTTATGGTGAATACGTCACTGTGAGGGACGTGTACAGCATAAGTAGATTGCGAGGCAGGATACTATGACACAGATGCAGGCCCAATTCGAGAAGATACAGTCGTAGATCTTCCAACGCCTTGGCATGGAAGTACCACCAGATCTTGTTGGATGTATGGAAATACCTATAGCGGCTAGTCCTTCCGTCAGGCTATTGACCTGTAATAGCCGCCACTCAGTCGATCTCCCGTCATATCAGGATATAAAGGTACTTATTGTTGCATTGTAGTGTTTTTGAATCCCGGTCCTACAACTTCAATTCTTACGACTAACGTTATTTCGTTCAATTGTGTTGAATATTCAAATAAGCCGACCCCGTATAGTCTTGCTCTTATGTGTGACGGTGCAACTACAATTGTAGGAGTTGGAATGATTTACGCACCCGAGGCTGGTATGGTGGTGCACGGTCTAGAACCATTGCCTGGTTATTGCAAAGTGTCAGTTGACACTATATATCCTGACGCATTGAACTTGAATCTTCTGGTGTCAAATTCATTTCAGCAGCAGTTAACTAATGTAACTAAAGGCGGTTTCACTCAATGGCCTTCACATTAATATTGCCACTAGAGGCAATGAATTGAACTTTAATTAAAGCTCCTATCCGCATTGTATTTCGTGTTACCCGTGTTATGATCGCAATCAAATTGTAACCACAGCCGGAGATAGTGGAGGAATCAACAGGCAATGAAAAAGGCAAGGAGCCCGCGAGTGTTGAGCTGCCTACAAGTGTTGAAGTCTCTTTGGCACGGCCTAGTCTTGTTGACGCTGCAACACTGGCATCCCTGAGTTCCTTTTTTAAAAAGTTGCACGCCGTGGCTATTAGGTTGCCCCTTTCTATGGATTTCGTTGATGTGACGATGGATGTGAATGCTCTTCCGATCTCCCCATTGATAATGTTGATCCTATTCATGTTTTGGTCGACGATATCACCGATCTGCTCAGAATAGGATGGTTGAACGTATCTATTTTTCAAATTTGGGAAATGTAAGACTTCTTTATTCATATTTAATTACATTATATAATTTTATTTGACATTTCACCACTGATATAATGTATTTCAGGTATCTACATCAGTTATGTAACGAATTCGAGATTACAAATATCGGGTTTCTTTGCCTATCGATGACTGCAGCTGTAAACTTTCAAGTTTGGGAGGGACCGGGTTTTAACTACATGCTCAGCGCATTGGGAAAATTGAGGGACAGAAGTACATTCTAATACCGTATCATCAGAGGTAAAAACTATTACAGATATTAATCAATTTTTTTTAAACACACTTTTGCTTTATTTGAAATATTTGTGATTAAAATATGCAAACTTACATTATTATAACCCATTGCAGAAACTACTGGCTACTACTTGTTGTATGCTTTCAGCGTAATACAGTGTACTACTTGGATTCTCTGGAGGATAATAGGCGTACGTTTGATATCAAGGCAAATTTGAACATGTAAGCAATTATTACGAACTAAAGTTTCGTTTGGTATCGTTTATAATTGGAGTCTTTTATAATAAATTTTTAAATTTGAATTTTGAAAGCACGTGGATTAATTTGATTGGTTTAAAGTCTTTTGAATAATTAAGTTTGAATTTATTTAACTTTTACACACACACACATATATTACAATTTTAGGGTAGCTAGAACATTGTGGGCCCAAGGGAAAATGAGGAAGACCAATCTCATGCGGAAATCAATTAAGGTATGAAATGTATTATCTACATGTTATAAGAACTATATATTGAAGTTTCAAATTTTAATGGTTAAATTGCTAATATTAATTGTCAATTCGTTGGAAATTTTATTGTGCTCAACAACTGGGATCCAACGAGTGTGGCTATTGTGTAATGAAAAACATGTACGATATAGTCACACAATATTCTGGTGATTCAGAATATCTTGATAAGGTATAAATATTTATCGAAAACTAAGAATTTTCTAAAGTTTCATGCATTTACTTTATTAAGAAAGTAATTATGTTTTTTTTATTTGTTGTAGGCATATAATGTTGAATCGTATGATCAAGCGAAGATAGACGAGATTCGAGATATGTGGGTCAAGTTCTTTATCGACTATTGTGTATAATCTTTTGTCTTATTTGTTTTGAAATATAGATTACCTATGCATTGTACATTTTCATGCAACCATGTATATTATAATGTTTTTGCACAATTTATACCTTATCTTTGACCCTGTTGTTGAACGTCGTTACCCTAATTAGTTTGTAATAATTTGGGTGGAAATATAGTAGTTATAATTTTTGGAATATTTGATTTATAGTGGTCTAAATTAATTTATTCACTTTCTAGGCAATGTAGTTGTAAGTGTTTCTATTTTTTGTAGTTAGATTATTTACATGTGTTGGTTATGTTTCTTATTGGTTTTGGATGTTGGGTTTGGCTTTGGATTCTGTGTTTGTCGTTGGATGCTGTTGTTGGATACTGTGCTTTGGCCTTACAATGTTGCATGCAAGCCTGGAAAAAAAATTAAGAGGCGTCGGTTGTTACGTTGACGCCTATATCGAATTTATAAAAAAAATTAAAATAACAGGCGTCGGTTGTTACATAAAAACCGACGTCTATATCAAATTTAAAAAAAAATTAAAAAATAGGTTTTAGGCGTCGGTTGTTTTTTTACAACCACGCCTAAAATTATTATAGGTTTTAGGCGTCGGTTCTTTCTATATGATTATAGGCGTCGGTTCTTATTTAAGAACCGACACCTATAGTCTATTTTTATTTTTATCTTTTTTTAAGAAATACTATACGCGTCGGTTGTTTATATACAACCAATGTCCTTTTATACTATAGGCATCGTCAAGAAACTGACACCTATAACCGAACAATTCGAGTTGCTGGCGATAGCGTCACCGCCAGAAGCGACGCCTAACGTGAATTAAAACCAACGCCTATTGTGGTTTTTTGTAGTAGTGCCAGGGACATCATTAGTGAGCTTACAATGTCACACCAGTGGCGAGAAAATACAAAACTACACAAACTTCTCTTATTATTAATATATATATAATAGATTATTAAGTCTAGATTTACCAACGAAAGACTTGGTATAGAATATCGGTTGGAAATATCAAAGCATCTTCGCCAATGTATGAAACTTAGGAACAAAATCACCATTGTTAAAAATAATATCACATTTGGCAATAGAAAATCAGTTGGAACTTGTTGCTAATCGCCAACAGATTCCAACAGAAAAATTTCTGTTGATAATTTTGATACCAATCAACCGTTCGTAAAAATGATGACAAATTTGTTAACCAGAAATCAGTTGCTTAATAACAACAGAGTTTTCTGTTGGCAAAAATCCTTTTCTAACACAATAGTACCAACCGAAATTCAATATTTAAGTAATTTACATATCCATGCATAATATTATTTAAAAAATAGCGGTTGGTAAAAAAGACTATACATTTATAAACAGAAAATCTGTTTCCAAATACCAAAGGAATATTTCAGTTGGAAATTTTCTGTTTGTGAAGGTGCATTATTTTGTAGTGAATTCAATGGCTATATTGTTATAGGAATTTTATAAACTATGAGACGTTAATCAAACCATATTTATCTATATTTGTTATATATAAAAGATGTAACCTCATAATGACTCGATTTAAAAGTATATAAAAATAACTTAAAAATTAATACACATCAATTAAAAAGAAAATAGTCTAATCCGAATTAGGAAATACTTCCTAGATAATATATATCACTACCCATTTAAAAGTGTGAGTTTCGTAAAAAATATGGTCGGATTTCCAAAAATACCCTCCCTTCAATTGCCTGAAATCTCTACGGCTCTACCTCTCATTTGGCCACAAAATTCTCTCTAGAATCTTCAGTCGTCTACACGCTTTCTGCTCCTCTCTTGTTCCGGCAACAAAAATTCATTATTTCTTCCATTTTCTTCTCCATTTAAAAGTGTGAGTTTCGTCAAAAATATGGTCGGATTTCCAAAAATACCCTCCCTTCAATTGCCTGAAATCTCTACGGCTCTACCTCTCATTTGGCCACAAAATTCTCTCTAGAATCTTCAGTCGTCTACACGCTTTCTGCTCCTCTCTTGTTCCGGCAACAAAAATTCATTATTTCTTCCATTTTCTTCTCCATTTAAAAGTGTGAGTTTCGTCAAAAATATGGTCGGATTTCCAAAAATACCCTCCCTTCAATTGCCTGAAATCTCTACGGCTCTACCTCTCATTTGGCCACAAAATTCTCTCTAGAATCTTCAGTCGTCTACACGCTTTCTGCTCCTCTCTTGTTCCGGCAACAAAAATTCATTATTTCTTCCATTTTCTTCTCCATTTAAAAGTGTGAGTTTCGTCAAAAATATGGTCGGATTTCCAAAAATACCCTCCCTTCAATTGCCTGAAATCTCTACGGCTCTACCTCTCATTTGGCCACAAAATTCTCTCTAGAATCTTCAGTCGTCTACACGCTTTCTGCTCCTCTCTTGTTCCGGCAACAAAAATTCATTATTTCTTCCATTTTCTTCTCCATTTAAAAGTGTGAGTTTCGTCAAAAATATGGTCGGATTTCCAAAAATACCCTCCCTTCAATTGCCTGAAATCTCTACGGCTCTACCTCTCATTTGGCCACAAAATTCTCTCTAGAATCTTCAGTCGTCTACACGCTTTCTGCTCCTCTCTTGTTCCGGCAACAAAAATTCATTATTTCTTCCATTTTCTTCTCCATTTAAAAGTGTGAGTTTCGTCAAAAATATGGTCGGATTTCCAAAAATACCCTCCCTTCAATTGCCTGAAATCTCTACGGCTCTACCTCTCATTTGGCCACAAAATTCTCTCTAGAATCTTCAGTCGTCTACACGCTTTCTGCTCCTCTCTCGTTCCGGTAACAAAAATTGATTATTTCTCCCATTTTCTTCTCCAAATTCTTGCGGTTCATCTTACCTTCCGATTTTGGGTTTTTCAGTTGATTTTATCAATGGTTTACTGATTTTGATTTTGGATGCTGAGTAAACGAAAGTGTAAGTCCAATGAAGTATAAAGCTT
>CAVNYN010261867.1:0-43496 GCA_963692815.1 Nyctanthes arbor-tristis
GTGCTCTTCCGATCTCTGGTCATTATTTTCGGGTCCGGCGTCTTAGCATTTTGCCTGAATTTCTCCATCTTTTATGTCATTCACTCAACAACTGCTGTCACCTTTAATGTTGCAGGAAACCTTAAGGTGAGCACTTATGTTGTATGCAATGCCTGTTTATAGATCGGAAGAGCGTATATATATATATATATATACACACACGTTATTTAAATTGGATATATCGGACGTGTAGATAAATTAAGTTTGAAGAGGCTCATGAACCTTAAAAAAGACAAGACCAGATCTGGAGATTTTTACCGACTAATCTGACAAAGTAGACTGGTTTTGGTGAATGGTTCATCTAAAATTATCACTTATATTAATTTTTAATAACTAAATGAACTTGTATGTCGGAAATAAAGAACTGTTCGATGTGCCATTGGAAGTACAAAGTTGCACTGCAAGATTGTGAGGACTGTGTGCTATTTTGCAGGGATCGAGTAGGATGGAAGTTTCAATATCTCTAACAGTCTTACTGATTTCATATTTTCCATTTGAGTTATTCATATAATCATCCCATTCCTTATTCATCTTGGCGTGCTGTGTATATATAAAAGCTTTCTGTTGAAAAGCTTCTTCATGACTGAAGTAATAATAATGCTTCTTGAATTCGGCAATGTCAGGTTGCTGTAGCCGTTACGTGTTCGTGGCTGATCTTCCGCAACCCAATATCACCTTTGAATGCTATTGGATGTGCCATAACGCTCATTGCACGACGCTCTTCCGATCTGTCAGGCACAAGCTCTCACAACAACCACCAGGAACTCCTTTAACGCCTCGAACCCCTCGAACACCAAGGGGTAAGATGGAGCTGATTCCTTTAGTGAATGATAAGTTAGATGATAAAGTTTAGCAGTTGCTTTCTTTTGAAGACGGTTGGCTTGTAGGGAAAAGTAATAGTAGCCTATTTCATATAGAAAAAAGAAGAGTTTTGTTCTCTGTCTTTTGACTCTTTTATCTCCAATTAGATTAAATTGATGCATCTGCCATTTTTCTTAACCCCCACCCCTACCACCCTAATATAGTTGGGGATAAGGCTTATTCAGCCTAATGGCATGTTTGGATTGAGAATTGAACAGTCATTTAACAGTATTTACATAAGAAAAAGAAGTTAAAATCTTGTTAATTCTGCGTGTTAAAAGTAGATCATTTCGAGCATGACACAAGTCTCTAAAGAGGCCATATTGCACGGCTCACCTTGAGCTGCATGCCTACATCCACGCCCATCCTCTGTGTTCTTTACCCTGTCGTTTCGTTCCACTTGGACATCCCTTCATGTTAATAACAAATTTATTTTTTTCTTGTAAATATTGTCGATTATTATTTTGTCTATCATGTTATTGTATGAATAGCAAAGGTGCAAAGCACGAGCCTCAAGCACACGTTTGCCTTACAGGATGTCACACCCGGACGTATTGTGAGGGACGACAAGTGTGACACAGGATGACCCAATTGCACACTAATTACAACCAATAAAAAAGCTGGGTCTGATTGCAATTCACAGATAATAAAGTTAAATACATCACCGGCTTAACAATGGCAACAAGAAGATACAATTAAGTAAAACCATGATCATCACAATTCACTTGTGAATAAAGATTATGAGACTTATCTAATATATCAGAAGTAATGTTCAGAAATCCTGCTTCAAGTCGAAACCATCCTGCACATTATTTTTTATATGAACAAAAAAACATAAATATCAGATACAGCTTTTATGTTACAGAATGGTTCGGACTACACAACTAAGTTTTGTATCATTGTGCGCATGGATAAACAAGACGACTGGTCCCTGGCTTGTTGGCTATCGATGGGTTCTGTTCTTCTGGGAAAAGGAAGCGTCTGAGCTGCAGGTGCAGTCAAGCAGCAATGTGAGCATAAAGCATAACACTTGAATTCAGAAAAGCAATCAGTATATAATGCAAGAGGAAATGTGTAAATATAATGATAGAATATGATGATATGGATTGCATAGAGAACTCACCGGGATCTTCTTGACTCGATTTGGGAGCCATCAGATTGGTTGGCTCCTGATTCAACAGAAACAGAAACATGATCTCAATTTTGGACTTCCAACTTGGAAGAAGTACAACAATCAGTTGAAGCTTGACCTCCAATATCCACACTAGGCTCTTTTTGCGTACTTCTTGATTAGATGTTTCTGTAAGATTAATCCCCACGAATGCTACTGTACTCAGTTGCTTCATTTCTCGTTTCTCTGATTCTTCAACAGCCAGAAATCTGAAGACTTTTTTCCAGGTTCGTTCAGTTCAGGTACTGCAGGGATGACCAGTTTCTTAACATCAAGGAAGCCAAGAACCTGAGAAGAAATTCGCAACATAAGAAAACAGAATACGAAGTTTGGAGTTGGAAAACTGAGGAGGTATCCCAACCTCTTTCCAATCTAATCAGGTAAAATTAAACAACTAAAATGAAATATATGCAATAACATAACACCCACAAGGAAAACCAAACAGTAATTTTTGCTTCAGAAAAATTAACAAAGAAACAAAAACATGCTGTTTCAATTGCCATCAGAAGCTTGATGCACATTCCTTGATGCCTGTACCTCTCCCTAGTTCCAATGTAAGGCATCTCGGCTAGCTGACTTCCATGGATCCTATTTTACAGATCATAATTGTGCAAATTGTTAGTTTTTGTTGTGTCTCTATCTCATTTTGAAATATTGGATGAAATATAGAACACAGGAAACCAATACAAGTTATTGTAGAAATCCTCGGATTGATCATATCAGAAATCAACCTTCTTAGAACTGGAAGAAAATCTTATGTTTAATGCAAATCAAGTAACATTTTCTCTGTGGCAAAGAAGATCAACGCATTAAAAACTAGTGAAATAAGTTCCAATTGCCGAAAAATAAAACAATAAAAACAAGCAATCTACCAAATGCTTCTGTCTGCAACTGAAGTATTAATCAAGATTTTTATGAAATATCGGATTGATATAAAATAAGAAATGCAAATAACCTTATAGATGCTGATGCAAGAATTTCATCATCCTTCTCCAGAACAATGGTAAAGAAACCACTGTAGTTGAGCCGTCTAAGGTTTGACCTGACAAGAACAACAAGAAATAAAATGACAAAGGAATCAGCAATAAGCAGCTGACAGTAGAAAGTCAACCTTCACCAAGAAGCGTCACTCGGAAAAAAAATTTAAAAGATTGGACAAGAGAGAGATTTTCCTGGCATTTGCAATGCATGACGCGTTTATGGCAAAGAAACAGTGCAACAGTTGGGAAAATTTAAAAAGAACTGGAGTCAAGTGAAGAAACTTGGCATATGTATCTTCCAACTTTTTATTGATAAATTCACAGACCAGCAAAGAATGACTAGCTTTTAGTATTATTTTGTTTGATAAATGATATATTCTGGATTCTTTTATTTTATTTTCCGTCTGAAATCGATACTCTATAGATTCTTGAAACAAAAACACATAGCAAGTTTAAGATTGCTGGAAGTTTCTTAAGGATATAAGTTATTGTTTACACATCTGCTACCAACCTCAAAACAGAAAATATATTATGTCATTAATAATACGAAATGCCTATATTTCATAGTCAATTGAAAATTTAGTGAATGATATATTCTAAGGGCTTACCCACAGTTGTAAACAATGCCCCAGATAATGTTCCTTCCACATTTGTAGTCAATGGCAGGTAGGAAACATTCATCCATGACACAAGAAGCAAGAGCTAATTTGCATTTGCTTTCAATAACTGATGAGTAATCGGTGAGCACATCTTGACGTTGAAGGATAGTGTAGGAATATCCTCCTTCTAGATTATGTGTCACCCCAAGCATTTCCCTTAGGTTCTTGGAAATCTACAGAGAGAAGCATAACATGATGTTATTAACATTGCCAAATAAATTTTTAGGTCACAACTTGGCTTCTTTGGGATCTAAGTGAATTAATTGTGATATATTGTGGAAATGATATTGAGAGAATTTGAAATCTGTAACATAATGATATAGAAATTCATACCAGAAGAATGAATTTAAGCATCTCAACTAAAAGGGAAATAAACACATTGATATTTAACTGATAACATTATTTCATCAATTCAGAGATTGCTATGCATTCTCATGCACTGCAAGCCCTAGGTGTAGCTGATAATGAATGAGTTTCCGAATGAACCAAATAAGCATTTACCAAGTAGTTGCACCAAGGAAAAAAAAGGCATCTGATGAGACAGTCGAAGGAAGAAGAAAAAGGAAGTTGCCTGACATTTACATGTATTCTTCAACAAATATAGGTAAATTGTAGTTTCGGAAAAGTTCGACTTCGTAGAGAACTTATAAAACAGGAGATAATAATTGATCTAAATGTAGTAACGAAGCCTAAACACACCTCCTAATGTTACTTAAATGTTATTAAGTTTTGCCTTCAATCAATCAAAACCGAGAGATTTCCGCAAATTGATATGTTTGAGAAGGGGAAAAGTACTTGCTAAACCTTCCTTTAATAGTGTTGTGTTATCTTTTTACTGAATGATTGAACAATCTTTTTTCTCTGCAACCTTAGGCACGATTGGCTTCGAAGAAAAGAAAGCACATTACTGGCACAGTTACTCTCATTTTTTACATCATATGACGGGGTCAGAAAAGAAGAAGCTAAAAATCATATATATATATATATATATATATATATATATATATATCAGTTAAAACCAAGTATGAAGAAAGTATCATCACTACAAAATCACAAGAATTGTCTTGTGTTGCTGGACATCATCAAACATTAAAGAAAGTTACATGATCGCTTAAAGAAAGTTCACCAATGTATTTTCAAACAACCAAATGACTTGGACAGTTGGACCCTCAACATTCTGCAGAAGAACATCAGCATTAGAAAGATGGTAAATTACCTTCTCACATTCTGATCCACAAAATGATGGATACTTGTAATTAGTAAATCCTGCATCCTTCCCACAAATGCAAGGCACATGGACTGCAAAATAGCAGTGACTATGAATAATCGTTTTAATAATACCTTGCACGTGATTAAATTGAAAATGAGATCTCGGTAATGGGAAGGGATGTAGAGAGAAACATACATTTTTGCTCACACAAATGGCACATGAGTAATTCAGACACAACTGAACTGTGATCACAGTCAGTGTTTGAGGCAATTTGACTAGCCAGTCCGCAATATTTGCATGGGCAGCCTCCACAAATCCAATCTCCAGAGGCAACATTCTCAAAAACAAGAAATGTGGTATGCATTTCATCACTTTATAAACGAAGACAAAAATTGCAACATATTAGTAGTTCCCAAAGTAATACTCTTTCATATCATTGTAGCCATCTGTCCTGAATTATCATATGAAAATATACAGTTTCCTGTAACTTAATATCAAATGTAGGAGAAAATTAACTTCTCCCTCAAGACAACTTTCCAACCACCAAAAAATCCCAAAACTTTGGCAGATTTCTCTCAGTTTGTGTTACATGCCATATTTCTACCAAGTAGAATGAAACATTTGTCAATCAGTCTATAAAACAATGCATAATGAGTGATCATGATATAGCTTATGACTGAATGACCTTAGACTATGTCCAATTTTTATAGAGAAAAGATACATGTCATATAAAATCAGGCACAAATGTTGGTATTAAGAGATACACTCTTAACAACCTACCATGCAGCTAGTTAATTAAGGGAATAACCAAATGTAACTTGAACTCTGGAGTGCTGATATATGGAAACACTAAAAGAATCCAAGAAACAAAGTAAGCTTTCATAGCATGTATTTAAAGTAGTATCAACCAATTAATGACAGAAAATGAGCAATATCGGACAGTGAAAAGTAAGAAAAGCCCGTTTCATATTCTTACTTCAATTCCCAAGCAGGTTCTGTGGAATGACGATGGGCAAGTTTCACAACACATCAAATCACCACCATCTGCGCAAATGCTGCATATATCATCATTGGGATCATCTTTGTTCATATTCACTTGAACGAATCCAATTTGCTTAGTTTCCAAATGCTTTGTCCAGGAATCTTTGAGGCATTGGATAAGAGAAACCCCGGATTCCAAATACATATTCTCATACGGTTTTTGAAGCCTAATACTTCCTGCATGAGATTCGAAGTCCTGTACAGTGTGCATTTTATCACAACAATTGCAACAGATTCCTTCTCTTGTAATCTTCCCTTCAACTGTCGCTTTTGCATTATTTCGTCTTTTATAACTCACCCTACCACCCGGAGGAACAGTTCCCAAAACGATCATCCATGAGAGCAGTGAGCAGTTCTCTACAGATAATTCTTTATTCTTACTAGTACTCTTCCGATCTGTCTAGGAGCACAAGGAGCTCGTAGATTGCCATGATTCAATCTTGATTTAATTCCTCTGCCTAGTGAACTACTCTTCAATGAATCGTTTTTGGTAATTACTTTTCTAGTAATTGCAGCATCTACCTTTTCTCTTATTACTGGTTTCCTCTTGGATGTCTCCACTTCAGTATTTTCTTCACTATTATTTCCAGCACTTCTTTCCTTTTTCTTCCCTTTCTTGCCCTTCTTAGTGTCTCTAAATAGAATTCTGAGTTCCTCCTCTGGTATCAGCTTGAATGCTGAAACATCCTTATTAGTTACCCATTTTTTATCAATGCACTCCTTTAGCTTTTGATAAGCTAAGGTGACTGACCAGTAAGTTTTTCCCTCTCTGTCAACATAAACAGCATCCTCGTAATCTCTGGATCGCCTTCGCCTGTACTCAACAGTCCACCCAGCTTTCTGAAGAATAGTAACTATCTCATCTCTTATCTGTTTCTGCTCTTCCCTCCGCCCCATCGGCTTTGTGGCGGCAACTTGTTCGACGTAAGAGGATCAGTGTTTATCCTCGCCTGCATCTTGGTCGGCCTTCCACGCCAACCCTTAATAGAGCTTTTTTTTAATACTTTCCACTGAGTTATTTTTCCGGGGCCTACCTCGCCTTCCCCTCACTTTTCCCTTTTCTGCAAATCCTGCATTTCTCCTTCATTCTTTTCTTTCATGTTACGGGTTTTCATATCAAAGACTTGATCTTTACCATCATTCATGGCCTTTTTCCTAGACCTCGAACCAACTGAATTCTCCTCTAAACCATCATCCACAACGGTTTCAATCCTATTTCTCTTTTTCCGGGAAGAATCTTTTCCCGGATCTGCCAAGTTACATCGTACTGGTTTCCTCCCTCTCATCGTCAACTTCGATGAAATGTTAGCAACTCACGAAGATAAACTCTGCCAGATAGGATAAACAACCCCCAAATCTCTTTAGAACATTTAGGGAAAAAAAAACTTCAAATCGAAGGTAAAAAACAATCAAACCAGAGAACCAAACAAAAACATAAGTAGACTGACCGGTTTGTGCCACCAAAATCACCAGAAGAAACAAAATGTATCCGGAGAAGGAGCGACGTAGCAAAAGAACTACCCACCAGCTATGTGTACGAACTCTGGAATGTTGCTTCTTGAGATGAGATGAGTCCATCTATTCAAGAATCAAAATGAAAATTTGGCAGAGGAAAATGAGTTCTTTGGTGTGTGTTTATATCAGTTATGTTGTGGTTTTAAAGCGGGTTTAAAGGCAAACCGAAGAACTTAACGACCCAAGTTGTAATTTCGAGTAGGAAAACGAATTTCCCTCCACTTTTATGCTAGCGTTATTATTTTATTTATTTATACTAAAATAATATTTGAATTTAGAGCTCTTGGTTCTTGCTTCTAACTCGTAATTGAAGCACAAGATGGTATGCAGTATTAGACGGTATGCACTTAGCACAATTATTACTCAGACGAGTTGGACTTTTAATTGATTTGCTCTATTATTTTAAAAAGGTGCCGTAAAGCCACTACGAACAAGTGGCCATGGATACCGTTATAGGGAAATATATCTGTGTTGCGATTCTGGTTCAACGTGAAATTGCTCATATTTACGACATGCATAGCCATGTAGGATTTGGACGTATGCATTTTTCTTTAGTTACGCACGTTTCATTTTGTCTGTTTGCTCTTATATGTCGGAATGGATAATAAATAATCAAACCCTTTCACTTGTCTTTATTTATTAATGTGATCTTAAGTCTATATAATTACACATTTAGTACTGTTCTTTCTCAGCATATTATCTTATCTAGTGCCGTTAAACGTGATTTTGATGGACAATCAACTACTCACGTGTTTGATTTTTATTATCTTTTTAACATTGTTGAGTTTCCTAATCAGGAATGCTTCACAAAATATCAAGAGTTTTCTAATCTAGTTAGTCTAGTTTTATTTTATACTAAGACAACACCATTATCAAGAGTGTATTAAGGAATTTATTATAAATATATATTATTATCTATCCATTCACTGCCAGCTGGGTGAAGGGATTTCCAAAATCTCAACATGCACTTACCAAAAATTATTGAAAATAAATTCTCAGCTATTGAAAAATTATATAATAACGGTTTCATATGATTTGAGGTAATATCTGTAATATATTATTATATCAAGTGTAACGAGTTAAATTTGTTATCTATCTATTGGCTATTTTAGGACATTTGACAATTCGACCTTGTTAAATTAAAATTTAAAATAAATCTAGGTACTTAAATATTGTTGTAACTTAAGCTTTTAAAAATTTTAAAACATTTTTATTTCATTTTTAATTTTGAGTTTAAATTCACTTGTAAAGATCGTTCTAAGAATTAAATTCATGATTATTAACTTTCATGTTGGGGTTAAATCTTACACTATAAAAGGTGCTTAATTTCATTGTTTAGAAAAACACATGAACTAAGAAAACTCTCTAAGAAATTCTCCCACACATTATATAGTTTATATTATTTGGCAATACATCGATAGCGGTTCGTTCTACACTCCCTGTGATCGTGCTCATAGACGGAGTTTGGCTGAGAGCAAAAGGGTTTTATCTTGGAGCCGTGTCACGCCGACAATACCCGCATGAAGGGGAGGCAACAAGACTTTAAGACAGCGATTCTTCGCGACTCTCTGAGGCTAGCCTTTCTTACTTTTCTCTATTATGTGAATTTTATGTTATAGTTTATATTACACAAATCACACATATTCCACAACAATCTAAAGTCGTGTTTTGGTTTGTGTGATATTATATTGTTTCTTTGCTATCGCTATGCTAATCTAGAATAGATTATTAATTATAATTGTTACTCATTCTACATGCTAGTAATTTGATTGCAATTTTTTATTGTAGTTAAACTGAATTTGCAATACCATAATTTATGAGCACTTGTACTGAATTTATAGGTAAATTAAAATAAAGATTATTGTTCTATTGCTTGGGACGTCGGACTTGAGTTCGAATTTCCGTTACAATTAGTCAAAAATGTTCTGGCCCATTTTAAACAAATTAATAATTTAAGAATTCAAAGCTTTAAGATTAAATTAAGATTATACAGTATTCGTTAATTTGAGGAATTAAATTTTATATTGATTTATTCATATTAGTGTTCATAAATTGATACAGAATATCTAATTAAGCATAATGTTAGCTTTGGGTTAATTTGTAGAAGTTATCATTACATGCATGCCTTCCCTATGTCGTTTAGTTCCATGAAACGGATTTGTTTATCATTTAGATTAGCATTGTTTGATCTTTCTTTGAACTTTGTAGAGAATTGTGATTGACATATTTGGCTAGTTTAAAACTGAAAATAGAAGATTATTCGTGTCTATGCAATCATATATTTTGATCTATTGATCATGGAGATACTTGATAATTATTTTCTAGTTTATATATTGATAAATTCGTTTATTTACAGTTATTTCTTTGTCTTTGTAATTCTTAACGTAAGAATGGCCTCTAATGATGATGCTAATAGTGCTAAACCGGAAAAGTTTGATGGGAAAATTTTTAAAAGATGGCAAAAATAAATGAGATATTGATTGACTTTACTCTGCTTAATTTCCGCCATCGAAGAAAATAATGATGATGCAACCAACTCGTGGCATAAATTAACCTGAACAAATTGAATTCCACTGTCATAATCGAATCTTAAGTGCTCTTTCCGATAGGTTATATGATATTTATCAAAATATCTCTAATGCTAAAGAACTTTGGGAAACATTGGAGGTGGACTATGGCATAGATGATGCCGGTATTGATCGGTTTAATGCATCAACTTTTAACAAATATGTTATGGTGGATGGTAAATCTATAAACGAACAAATACATGAATTTCAAGACTTACTAAGGTATGTGGAAGAGAAAGTGTCTAAATTTAGCGAGGACTATAAAGTGTCATGCCTAATAGATAAACTTCCACCTTCTTGGTCGGACTTTGCTAAAAATTTAAGACATAAACAAGGGGTTCTAACTCTAAACCAAGTGTATAATTCTCTAAGAGTTGAAGAACATCGATAGAAACCGTATCAACCAAGTTGATGGAACTAAAACTAATGTGAACTTGGTCGAGAACTCCAAAAATTCTTCTAATAACTCAAAACAATATAAACCTAAAAATCTTAAGTTCAAAAAGAATTATAATTAGAAAAATTCACAATTTAACAACAACTACACTAAGAATAATAAAGTCAAAGAGAAGAAGCTAGGACCATGCTATGTGTGTGGAATGGCCAACCATCTTGCTCGGGAATGCCATTATCGAAAGACCAAAGAGTTCAAGTCAATGGAAAATATAAAAAGGATCAAGTAAACATGGTGGAGGATGGTGAACCCTATATTAGGTGTGAATCTTTAAACCCTTTAGTCAACTTTACTTATTGTAATAATGATTGGTGGTTAGATTCAGGAGCAACTATTCATATTTGTTGTGATAAAAGTCTATTTAAATCTTATCAGGCTACAAGTAGAGGAAGCGTGGCTTTGGGAAATAGTACGACTTCTTCCATTTTAGGTATTGGAAGAATTGAGCTGAAGATGACTTTGGAAAGACTTTGGTTTTAGATGAAGTTCGACATGCATCTGAAGTTAGAAAAAATTTAGTTAGTGGGACGCTTCTAGTTCGTCAAGGTTTCAAAGTTGTAATGGAGTCAAATAAGATTGTAATAATCAAAAATAATGTTTTCATCGGAAAAAGGTTCTTCTATTGTTCTTAGTGTTGAATCGAGTGGTTTGTGGCATGAACATTTGGGACATGTTAATTATAAGAAGATAAAGAAACTTATGGGTTTAGACTTAATTCCAAAAAGCCAAGTGGGTGATAGTAAGTGTGAAGTTTGTGTTCAAGCAAAACAAACCAAGAAACCATATAAATCAGTTCAAAGGGATACAAGTCTTTTACAATTCGTTCATAGTGATGTTTGTGACTCAAATAGATCACCCACTAGAGGAGGTAACAAGTACTTTATGACATTCATAGATGATTATTCCAAATATTGTTATATTTATTTATTGAAGACTAAGGATGAAGTATTTGATAAATTTAAAGTTTACAAAGTCGAGGTTGAAAATCAATTAGAAACTAAGATTAAAATTTTGAGGTCGGATAGAGGAGGAGAGTATACCGGTAATAATCTTAAGATATTTTGCGAAGATAATGGTATAATTCATGAAGTTACTCCTCCTTATTCACCACAATCGAACGGTATTGCGAAAAGGAAAAATAGGACTTTAATGGATATGGTCAATGTCATGTTGATTAGTTCTAGAGCATTAGAGAACTTATGGGGTAAAGCTGTCCTAGCTGCTTGCTATATCCTTAACTGAGTAACTCTTAAAGACGATATTAAAACTCCATTTGAACTTTGGAAAAATAGAACTCCTAGGCTTGATTTCCTTAAAGTGTAGGGGTGCCTAGCTAAAGTTATTATTCCTGATCCTAAAAGAAAAAAAATAGGTCTAAAAACCATCGATGCCATCTTTATAGGATATGCACAAAATAATACAGCTAATAGGTTTCTCGTTGTAAATTTTGAAATTAGTAGTATTTCAAATAATACTATTATCAAAGCTAGGGATGCTTCTTATTTTGAAGACATTTTTCCTTTTAAAACAAAAGTTCCAAATGAACCTTCAACTTCAAGAAATGTTATTTCAAATGATACTCTTTTTAGCTCAATTTTTGAAGACAAACCTGAACTAGAACTTAGGAGAAGTAAAAGGAAACGAACTGAGAAATCATTTGGAGAAGAATTCTTTACATATTTAGTTGAAGGTGAACCTAAAACTTGGAAAAAGTTGAAACCTGATGGGAGTATAGATAAATATAAAGCCAAATTGGTGGCTAAAGGATTTACACAAAAAGAAGGAATAGATTATTTTGATACATATTTGTCTGTCGCTAGGATAACAACTATTAGAGTCTTGTTAGCCTTAGCAAGTGCCTATAAGTTAGAGATTCATCAAATAGACGTTAAGACTGACATGGAGTGACCTGAATATTTTAAAGTTAAAGGACAAGAGCATAGGTTTGTAAACTTAAGAAATCTTTATATGGATTAAAGCAAGCTCCTAAACAATGGCATGAGAAATTTAATAAAGTTATTTTGGATTATAGATTTAGGATAAATGAACATGACAAGTGTGTATATAGCAAAATGGATAACAATGAGCATGAGATTCTTTGTCTATATTTATCAAACAATTTCAAAATGAAAGACATGAGAGAAGGTAATATAATTTTGGGAATGAAATTGGGGAAAACACCAAAAGAGATTTCATTAGATCAATCTAGTACTATTGAAAAGATGTTGAGAAAGTTTGGGTACTATGATTCTAAGTCCGTATCTACTCCTTACGACTCAAGTGTGCACTTAAAGAAAAATTTGGGTGAACTTATTCTGCAGTTAAAATATTCCCAAATTATTGGGTCATTGTTGTACATATCAAATAGGACTGGGCCCATTATTGCGTTTGCTATTGGGAGACTTAATAAGTATACTAATAATCCAAAAAAAGAACATTATAATGCATTGAAGAGAATACTTAAATATCTTTGAGGTACTTTAGAATATTCATAAGATATAAAGATTTTCCTAATGTGACTGAAGGCGATAGTGATGTAAACTGGATAACAGATAGTGTGGATATTAAATCTACTACAGGATATGTGTTTATGTTAGGTGGTGCAGCTGTATCTTGGGGTTCTGAAAGACAAACTGTTATATCAAGGAGCAGGTTAGAGTCAGAATTAATAGTGCTTCATACAACTTGTACTAATACTGAATGGCTTAGAGATTTCCTTCTAGATATACCTTTATTGAACAAGCCAATTCCAGTGATATCTATACGCTGTGATTGTAAAGCACTAATTGAACTTGTAAATCAATCTCACCCAAATAAGAAGACGAATCGACATATTCAAGCATGATATAAATCTATAAAAGCATTACTTAAAAGAAATGTGATTTCTTTAGACTTTGTGAGATCGGAAAAGAATCGTCTAGCAGATAATCTAACTAAGGCTTTACCTAAAAAGGGTGTTGACGAATCATCGAGGGAGATGAGTTTAAGCCCATAAGGAAGTCACTTAAGGGAATAACCCAACCTTCGTGATTGGAGATCCCATAAAGAAGGTTCAATGAGTAGGAACAACTTGAACTGCGTGACTTGTGATAGCACTACATTCTTTGTGCTCATCTCTATGGTGATAGTGCTATAATATTGTGATATTAGGAAGGGTTTAACCCTCAATGAGTGCCGATGCGGGAATTCTCGCGAGGTATGGGCCACACATACCTTTATAGGACTCACTTATATAAGAGTTGTCATGAGGCCGTGGCTATGGGATCTAGAGACTCTTACTATAATCAAGATAAGAGCGCATGACCATTAATAGCGCTACCCGCTAAGAATTTGAGCCTAAATCGATACTGTGTGAGATAATTAAAGTTTGGAAAAGAAACCTAATTCAAGGCTTAGTCTATTATGGTATTCTCAAATGGAAGTTGTCATCACTAAACTAGGTTCAAGTCGCAGACACCTACGCCTATTGCATAGTATAGTATTGCCACTATATATATTATTTTATTTTAATGTTTTAAAGTTTGTAGGGGATTGTTGTAACTTAAGCTTTTAAAAACTTTAAAACATTTTTATTTCTTTTTTAATTTTGAGTTTAAATTCACTTGTAACCTTTATTCTAAGAATTAAATTCATGATTATTAACACTCATGTTGGGGCTAAATCTTGCACTATAAAATGTGCTTAATTTCATTGTTTAGAAAAACACATGAACTAAGAAAACTCTTTAAAAAATTCTCCCACACATTATATAGTTTATATTATTTGGCAATACATTGATAGAGATTCGTTCTACACTCTCTGTGATCGTGCTCATAGATGGAGTTTGGCTGAAAGCAAAAGGGTTTCATCTTGGAGTCGTGTCACTCCGACAACACCCGCACGAAGGGGAGGAAACACGAATTTAAGACAGTAATTCTTCGCGACTCTCTGAGGTTAACCTTTCTTACTTTTCTCTATTATGTAAATTTTATGTTATATTTTATATTACACAAATCACACGTATTCCATAACAAATATATATCAACAAATTTCCTTTCACGCGCCTGCGCACATATATGTATTTAAATAATGAAAATATTTATTATTATCATCTATTTGAAAAATCCAGGCTAGTATTTAATAATTAGATTATTTTATATATGAAGTAATAATAATTAACCTAATAATTTGTTTCCCAATGTACACGTGTTGTGGGGTTTTCCAACTATTATGTCAGTTTGTATATTTACTTTATATTGAGTTTTATTAAATGTAATTCCATACACGTCTGTATTGCTTATACTACATCTTGTACTTCTTTCCCAAAAAAATTAATAATAATAATAATAACTAAATAAATAAAAATAAAACTAATAATTCATGCATAAAACCGCTTTATCCTAGACAGAAGTATATAGAATGTGGTACCAAAATGACCAAGATATATAGATCGGGGGTGAATTATGAGATTGAATAAATGAGTAATGCTATTTATTACCATATATGAATAAACAATCTAAAATGCGTTAATTGATGAACAATACTACTACCGTCTCAAATAAATAGTTCATTATTCCCTTTTGAGATGTCTCGAATAAATAGTCATTTTCTTTATTAAGAAATATAATTTCCATTATTTTACTAATTTACCTTCATTTAATACTTAGTTAAAATTATCGATTTTAAATTATATGCTCATTAAATAAGGGTAAATTAGGAACATATTACAAAACATATATTTTCAATACAATTCTTAATTCACATGAAGAAGTAAGGTGGACTATATATTTGAGATGGAAGGAGTAGTATTTAACTATTTATTATTATAATTGCTAGTGATGAAAATCAATCAGGTGACAATTAAATTGCATTAATTGAAATATAATCCTATATATTGTTACCAATGTTGACTATCACAGTTAAACTGTATTAATTAACAAAATGATATTTTTATCACCTTCAGTAATTGAGATTAGCCTAAGTGGCACGTGACCAAATTGTCACCAATAGTGATACATAGCATTATTTAAAAATATCTAGTTGTCGTTAATTTGGTCATGTTAAGCACCAGGATGTCACCAGCAGTGATACATAGCATCATACTAGAATATTCAGTTATCATTTACTGGGTCATGTTAGGTACGAAGATAACAAAAAAAATTAGAGTCAACTTTGTAACCACATTTACTGCAGGTAGATAAGCAATAGACGGTTACTAACACAAATACAGCATATAATTCTAGAACTAGAATGAAAGCTTGTTTGATACTCATTATTTTTTCAGTTGCCCACTAATCTGGTCCTATTAGCTATAATGCCGACGATGCTTAAGGGGTGTTTGATTATCATTATATTTCATGGTGAGAAATTATAGCTATGGCAAAAGAAGTGGTGGAAATTTGATTTGAATTTGAAATGTGTTTGTGTTACAATTGAGTACTTATGAGATTATAATTGAGAGAGAGAGAGAGAGAATAAAAAATGGAGAAATTGAACAATGAGTATAGCAGCTAAATAAACATATTTACATTAAAGGTTTCAAAGAGCAATATAGCTTCGTAGCAGGCGGGGCAATTGTTCGAGTATTGACCGGGTCCCTGACCAATTTTAATAAAGTGGGCTAAAGTTTTATATGGACTAATATTTACATGAATATGATTTGACAAATTTTATTTTATTTTTATTTTTAAACGGTAAGACAAGGTCTTGCTCTAAATAGAGCGAAAATTTCCTATTGCTCTTATCAGTGGATAAGGCAAGTTACCCTAATTCGGGTTCCCGCCCCCCCCCCCCGGCTGTGTTGTCATCATTAAACTAGAATCTAGAGTCATAGAAACATATATACTCACATAAGATTGGGGGAATATTTTCTTTATTAAAACGGCATACTGAGTTGAGCTCCTCAACTCTTGTTTGAGCTTGGCTTGGGCTCCCCAACCCAAGCTCTTCCAAAGCTTGAGCCGGCTCGGCAAACAGCTGTTCATTCTGACTCACCTTTTTGCAAGTTGAGTCGGGCGGCTTGCTTATGTTTTTGCTTTTCGTCTTTTTCTTTTAATTTTGACAAGTAGCTCCGCTAAATTTCTCTTTTCCGGAACCCTGAGATTGCGATTCCTAATTAGAAGTTAGAGACAACTTGCTATGCAAATGATAACTCAAAGCCAATCAGTGTTTTCAAAAATGCGTGAAAAAGCATTAAGAAGAAACCTTAACTCTAGACACGTTAACACCTTATGGCCGTGAATATGTTGTGGAGTCATTTGCACAAGACTCGCTCTAGGAGTCTATCCTGAGATTTGCTGCAATGGGTATCCAGAAGCCGAGTGACATGGTCTTGAAGATGCTCTAAGAGCCGGGATCATATCAGTGCTTGATACTTGTGTTCTACAAACTAACTCTTGGTAACTCTGCAATTTAGCCAATCAAATATTCATCTTTGTAAACATTCTTATTGTTTACAATTGTAACTGATAACAAGCACGATCAATGGGCAGGAAAAGTGGACTTATATTTCAGTCACTATCTGAATCGCTTGAGGATTGAAATAAGCTTTCTTGTAGCTTGAAAGAATTACTAATACAATGCAAATGTGCACTCAATCTCAGTCTTCATGAAAGAGTTATAGTTCCTTCTGTAATAGTATGCGTCTCACTTCGTTAGCCAGATCATTGACGTGCTGGTCGTTGCATCCTGCGTGATGTTCAATTCAATAGTAACATCAACTAAGCCAAGCATCAAGAATGAATAGAAACAAAGTAATGGCATCCTCACCTATTTGAATAAGTGCTGTTTCAAGTTTAAAGAGGTAGTCTCTGTTTGGTCCTGAGGGGCCTTCAGCATGAACAATCTGACTGCAGAAAGCAGGATAAAGTTGTATCAGTAAAATCTCTCATACAGACCTTAACTTGCTTAATTTTTCATGATAAAAGTACAGTGCCAGAATGTTCATCTTGAAGCATATCCATTTTAGGAGGGAAAAAATTAAAAGAATAAAAAGCCTTGTACATCATTGCATATTTGGCTAAAGTTTATTTTAGCATAAGCTTTTCTTTTCTTTGTTGAAATTGTAAATAATTTACTTGTTTTAAGTAATCCTTAGAATTTAGAAATGTCAAACTGGATGAATATTTGTCGTTATAATTAAACAAAGTAACCTATCAAAGCATATTTGCAACCAGCAAATTCCTTTAAAATGTGGGTATGACTTACTTTCAAGCTTAGCCAACATGACTTAGGGAATTGAGTTTATATACCGAGTTAGCTTCAACAAAGGCTAAAGAGATTCTTACTATATATGCAAAACGAGTCATGAGGAATTAAAATACAAACTTGGCAATTTCTTCGAATGAGGCAGGTCCCAAGTAGTTCTGGTTCAGCTTCTTGTCCGCAGATGCTATGTATCTGGAGACTTAAAACTGTTAACTTCTGAAATAGCCAATTTTCAGCAATAAACATTCAAGATTGACTGCAAAATACTGGACGGTAGGAAGCGACAAAAAATAAGTTCAAATCTTAGTGCAATTCCCTGCCAGTCCATTATTGTCTAGCAAACATGAAGAATGCACAGTCATTCCAATGGAGTATTAAGAAAAAATAAGTCAAACTCAAATCTTGCATGGTGTAGTGCACAGTTCAAACTCAAATCTTGCATGGTGTACTGCACAGTTCTGTCAACTACTGTCTTTGGGACATGATCTAACGGATTCATCCAATTATAGTAGGTATTGGGTTCGTGAAACTTACACCAATACATTGGAAACTGCAGGAGTTGAAGCAGTTGGCTCCTGAAACAAAATTTAACATACTATATGATATGCAAAATCAATCATTTCTTCAAGAATTTGACTCGTTAGATAAATATTGAATGAAGTTAGATATTAATATAATTATGTTAGAACTGCTTACAGTGAAAAAATCAACATAAGCCTTCATGTCATATTGCTTCTCCCTCACTTCAAGATACTGCATGCATCAACGTAGCAGAGAAGTTACCCTGTTTGAAAATTTAAAGAAAAACAAAGAAGAAGCCAACCACTGATCCAATCTGTATCTATTATACGTATTAGGCTACCCTAACATTTACAAATATCGGTGACACAGCAAACACGAAATGGAAGTTAAAACTTATAATGAAAATCATAAGCTCTTGGCTAAAAAGGAATCTAATCAAATGTCTGAATATTATGCCTCATTCTTTTTATTGTATTCTTTAGCTCCCTCTTGGCAAGTTTCACTAAGGTATTTTTTTTGGACCAATAAAACATATAGTGCATGAATAAAGTTATCATTTAGATTAATTGGAAGGAATTCATTTTACAGTTGAAGAAGCAAAAAGAACAATGGCAACTTAAGGAAGAACAGAATGTAATATATACCTTCAGAAAGCTCAAAGCCTTAAACCTACCTCCATTGCGGCCTCTTGATCTTCCTTCTTGATAATCTTGTAGGCAACACCCCACTGATCATCTCTCATAAAAAATTTGTAAAGGTCATATATTCCGTAAGGACTTTAAAATAATCCATACATTCTTAATACAGTTCACATGCCCAAAAACCAGCAGAAAAGGAAGCAAAAATAAATCATTAGCAAAGGAAGATATGATGGGGGAACACCTTAGTTTAGCAAAACCAAGTATATGCATAAATAGGGTGCCTTTATTTTCTTGGCCCAGAAATCAACAAATTTAATTAAATACACTATTATTAAATCTAGAAGATAAGCTCACAACTCCATGAATATTGGCTAATTTAGAAAATATGTATATCACCTTCATTTGCAGAATCAGAAATATGGTTCCTTCCCATATTTTCTTATGCATCGTTGTTCATACATACATCACTAGTTGGTCATTTAAGAAAGTCTTCCTTGATCTGTTATTGGGAGTCTAACCTAACAGCAGTTCGTTGGTTATTGAATCCTGGATATACCCTGCCACACGGAATTATATATGGGGGCAAAATCTATGCTAAACATATCCGTCTATCATATGTATTAGCCCACTATACATCCCCAAATGTTCAAATTGGTAAAAGTTCTTCTACATGTGTAAGCAACCCATATCCCGAAAATGTAACTGATAACATGAGGAAAGAAGAGAGATTACGAAGATCAGTTACAAATTACTCACGCAAACACCCCCCTCCGCAAGCTCCAATGTGACCGTTCTGCCTGGGTATTCCGGAGTCCCTCTATGGTCAGTGCTGCCTAAAGGAAACCCAAGAAAATATATCACGAAATCCATCAAACATTATGAATCCCCACAGACAATTTTCATCAAATCACACCGCCAGTGTCAAGAAAATTCAGACCAGACCATTGAATATTGTAATTTATTCCTAAATATGAAAACAATTAAGCTAAATGAGCCTACTGTAGCTCTTATTTAAGCACCTAAGTGAGTGATTTTTTCAAAAACGTTATTTTCCAAGAATCATATTTAACAATGCATTATTCAGGGCGAACAAGACGAAAATTAATTTTCAGATCTCCCCATAATTGTTTCCTTATTTCTCAACCACATTCTCCCAAGAAAATTTACTTTCCACAAAATCACCTCTCAAAAAGCAACTGTATAAAAGGCCTAAGATAAAATCCAATACTCCACATGCATTGATATCCTCAAACGCCCAATGTACAAGGACGCAATTACTCTTAACTTGATTGTGGAACCCAAGACTCGATCTTTTGGATTAAATCTTCTCAAAGGGGAATGACTATACAATTAGCAATTACAAGTATAATTACATATATGGGGTTGGGAGCGGGGGCTAACCTTGGTAGAAGACTCGGCGGTAGCCTTTGATGAAACCCACAAGTCGTTCATCAAAATGAAAGCCCGCCTTCCATATTAGCGATCCATATCCAAAAACCGACATCGCCATTTTCTTTATGGAATACTTGTAGTATTTCTCCCTCGCTCTGTGAATTTGAAGCGAAATAATTGTTAGCCCAGCGCAAAGAGAAGGAGAGAGTTGCACGACAGCCGACAGAGCAAGAATAAGAAACGAGATTCGAATTGGGCCCCATCTCCTCCCATGATTTGTTAGGTTTCCCCAATCATCAGGTGCCATTTCAGCGGCACATTTGGTCTCTTGTTAAATATCCTTTTTTTTTTTTTTGTTCGAAGTAAATTATCACTTTTTCCCCTTTCTATTATTTTTTATTTTTGGGTTGTTTGGGGGATATATTTCTGTTAATATTTTTTCTTCGCTTTATTTTCACACGAAACTGCTCAGTGCTCACTAGTGTCGTGCCGTGCACTGCAAGGGTCGAAACGAGGGACGATGCTAAAGTCACACACTACTAATCATTTGATGTGATAGGTGTGTGACACTAGTCACCAACGACAAGGCAGAGAATAATGCGCTCGCTAATACAGTGTGCCTGACCTTTTTTTTTCAATTTTAAATTGCAGAACACCATGTATTATATAAATCGGTGATAAGTAAAATTAAGTGAAAATGAAAAGAGGAACCAAACATGCTTATGTCTTTAAAGTCAAACATATCAGGTGGAATTTTTCCCCCTTACTTTTCATAGATGAAAATGTAAATCTATTTTTGCACGGACACCCTCATTCACATTTTTTCACTTTTAAAGAGCAATATCACATCTTCTTTTTTTCCTTTTTATGTGATGTAACACCAAAATTCTATAAATATTTTTGCATTAGAATGATCTCCAATTTCTAATTAAGTCTAAGATTAATCTCCAATTTAATGGTCCTCTTTTTTTTAATTATTTTTTTAGAGTGATGTAACACCAAAATTTAGAAACCACTACCACTTGATTAATTAACTATGGTTATTATAACAATAATCTCCAATACAATTGTCTAAATTTCTGTCAAACTGATGCATAAATATCCGGAAAAGCAATTTCATCAAATATTTCAATGTCCATAATAACAACACAGAACATTTGACATAGTTACTTTCGTACAAATAATAATTATAAGTAAAATATGAGCAAAAAAAAAAATAGAAAAGGCATACAACACGGCAGGGTTAGGACCGGTTCGTAGGACACCATCTTATGGTGTCCGAAGGGGTATGTAGCGGCCCCCTATTGGATGTGTTGGGGGCCCAGCCCGCAACACATCTAATAAGGGGCCACCACATACCCATTCAGACACTATGGTCTTTAGGACACTATAGAATATCCCGGGCTAGGACAAGGCTTTATCGAGCTCGCCATTTCATGTTTTCACAGCATTAATGTCAAGAATGTCTGATGTTGTGTTGTGCACCACTGGCAAATCATGGGACTTGTCATCCTCGTATGTTAACTTGTCCGAGATCGAAATCTCTTTGCTTTTACCCCATACCACAGAGTATAGTCCAAACACAATGATAATTGCCCCAATCAAGCTGTAAATCCAAACATAAACACACACTTTAAAACCACTATAATTATCCATCGATAGTGACATCTGATTAAGGAACGTTTTACTGGAGGTCGAAATTTACCTTCCGAGGTGAATTTGTTCGGCCAAAACCATGGCTCCTAGAATGGCTGTGATAATCATGCTCAAAGGACTGAATGCTGTCACAAATACAGGACCTCGTACCTTGTTGACAACACTTTGTAGATAATATGCAATCCCGGAGCAAACTATACCCTGTTATTAATTACATATAATTATGTATTCGAGATTTGATTTGATGGCCGCGTAAAGCTTTGTCACATTTCGTGACGTGTAACTTAAAGGGGTATAGTTCTCAAGAGTGCGTCATTGAGCCAGTCGAGCTCTATATATAGAGCCCAACTGCATGTTAATAGAAAACAGTCGCGTCGCACGTCATACATCATGTGGCTGTTTTCTTTTGGCAGTTTGTATGGAGCATGACCTGACTCCTAAAAAAACAACTAGTTGGCGACTCTTTGGTGGTTATAGATATGTGAATTTCAAGCGGGATTCTTTTAGATTGAAAAACGTGATTTAGGACTCATTTAAAATGGCCACATCGTACAACAACATTAATCCTATTCTAGTTCTTGTAGTATCACCTCCATGACTGTTGAAATTGCTAGGGAAGTGGCAGTAAAGAGGGCAGATCTTTTTTTTTTTTTTGATTGGCCACGTCATAAGGTTGGTTCCATAAAAAATCAACCGTTAAGTTTCTAAAGTCGGTAAATTAAATTTTCACTTACAGAGTAGACAGCAGCAAGAAGTCGTGGGTCAAAACCAACAGTCCAAGCACTGAAATTATGTTCCATTATTAAAGCCACAACAGAACCTTCCACCATGCCCATGAAACAAACCCAAGCTGTGAGAGAAAGCTCCGCTGGATATTCCCTTAACGTCTTATTCTGTTTTGAAAAAATTATAAATTTATAAAAATCAACAGAAACGTTGACATGTTTGCTAGATTGAACATAATAAACAACTCACTTGCACAATAAAGAAGCCAGACCAACCCACAATACAAGAAAGCAACATAATCGTGCCGGTAACCCAATGCTGATCGGCTTGGCCGGTGGTGGTAGTGGTTTTATGGTGGCTTCCGTGGATTGCGTGGGGAAGAATATCAACTATAGGACCTTTATAAAATGTCATGAGCATTGCTCCCAAGAGTGTTATCCCTGTTCCAACAACCTTGGCTAGACTGTATATTTTTTTTAAGTTAACCTTCTCCAACCTATAAATTTGAAAGGATATAATATTTGACATAAAGGAGAATCTCACCAAATAATAATAATAATAATAATAATAATAATAATAATAATAATAATAATAGCAGTAGTTAATCTGAGGAGTAGTATACTTTCTTGTTTTATTTTTATTTATTTTTATTTTTTTGTGGTTTTTTTGGGTGGTTTGGGGGGAGGGGGTTGGAATTATGATCTGGGCAATGCAAAGATTTACCTGAAAATAACAGCCATTATGAAGGTGATGGCTGGGAGAATGTTGACAGTTGCTGCTGCGAATGTTGCTGATGTATACTTCATTCCAACATAGTACAAGTTTTGATCCAGCACTGGCCTAATGATAATAATACAAAAACAACAGAGGATTACTCCAAAAAAACCAAGTAGCTAGCAAACATGCATGTAAAACATCTCATCAACCAAAAGTCGCCGAATAATATTATTATAAACTAAGATCTTATATTAAGATGGTGTGAGTAAAAGATAAGTGATCAAGAAGATTACTCCAAAAAACCAAGTAGCATTATCTTGAGAAAGACGGATAATGTTAGCTTCGGCCTTATTTTCCTGCAAAAAATGCATGAAATGAAAATATCATATATAGTTATGTACACATAAACAAATAAATTCATATCATGAGGATAATTAAAATGTATATTACTTGGGCACGTGTGTGCACACATATATGATCATGTATTCACGTATAGATGATGAAACTGAACAAATACTAACCTTTCGAGAAAAAATGCAAAAGGTGCAACAAGTAGGGTGGCGAATACATGGCGGTAAACGACCAAAATCCAGTGACTGAACCCGTGCTTGAAGGAAAGCATGGTGATAATGTGCATTCCTGCATAGCCGAATTGAAGGGACAGCATGGCCAAATAGGGTTTCATTTTAATGAAAGCCACACTTGTAGTTTTCCATAAGGTTTGGCCTTCCATTCTCTCTCTTATAACTTTACTATACAAAATTTTAAATGCCTGGGATATAGACAAAATGGGGAAGAAATGGGCTTTTTATACACAAGCCAAAGCAAAAAAGAATGAGAAACAGTTGTGCACTGCATTGTGGCTTCAACTTTTTATCTCTTTTACGATTCCCTATAAAACAACCAAAGCTAGCTCCTGAAATCTTTCCACTAACTGAAATGGATAATGCTATTTTTCTTTATTGGATTACTTGTTTAGCGATCTCTTGGTGGGAGTGTGCGTATCTTTTTATTCATGTATTTCAATTAAATATAAAGGTGTTTTTGCTAATATATTAAATAATTATTTAATGACAAGTAATCGAGCAAGTGATCCGATAAGGGAATGTTTTTTATAAGTCGCTTTTAAAACACTAGATAAGATCGCACATACCCTTCGATATGCGTGTCAAGTCCATACTTTATAATTATACTGAACATTTGACAAGATTGCACAATATTCATATATAATAAATGAATAATGATATATGGGGAGAAGGAACATATTTGTTATTCTTTAACAATCATTACCACGTTTTGTAAATTGTGGTGCTTGAATTTTAATGACCACAAATATTAGGAGGGTTAATTAGTGCAATGTGATGCATATATTATAGGATTAGATAAATGTTTGTTTCACGAGTGGGATGATGAGTGGACACTTTTCTTGAAAATGGCATTCATAATTATGTACTATCTTCTCCATGATTATATGTAGGGAGATTATTAATATAATTATATATAGTTATACCTTTGGTTGAATGATTTTTCTTGTAAAAAAAATGAAAAAAAAAATCACATAATATTGATTATTAACAAAGAATCAAAAATAATGGAAGAAGAATGTTGAAAGAGAGAACAAAATGCTTAAAAAGTAATTAATTAGAACGTTTGTGGGAATGGAGGAGATAATTAGTTGTAGTCGTGATATTATTTTAGCTAGGTTACAGGTAGCTAGATCAATAATCTCTTCTTCTTCTTCTTATTTCCTTGAAACAAGATCAATAAATTAATTTCCTTTTTTTTTTTAAACTCTTATACATCAGAATTGAGATCCAAATTAATAAATATATAAACATGTGCTAAATAACAAAGAAAATTATTTTTTTTAACAATTATCGATAGAGTCTGAAAGGTTTGAGTTTACATCACTTTACAGTAACCATCTCTTCTTTCTTTATTTCTTTCTTTTCTTTTTTTGTTCCTTTTTTCAGAATTTAGTTATTCGGATAAACTACGTACTCAATTTATATATTTGGAAATTCTTTCCATCTTGCTTCTATCAGTTTTATATCATTTTCTCTGAAAAGGGAATAGTTTTTAATAAAGTGGTAATGCATAGCGTGTAGTTATAAAATTCTCGACAATAATTCAAGGTCTATGGTTTTTACTTTTTTTCATAAACTTTTTGTTGCGTGTGGATTGTCGTCTTAGCAATTCTTTAAATCCCTGTTCGAAAGGAATTCCTGTGTCCCCTTTAAAAAAAATAAAATAAAAAAAAAAGAAAGAAAAGAAAAAGAAAAAATGAAGAAATTTTCGAAAATGACTTATTCCTTTTCCATAATTCACATTCCTTACTAATTCGGTAATATCAATTACAAGAAAACTAGATTCTCACTCGTGTATTGTACGAGAAAATACCAAATCAAATTATATATAATTTGAATACGAAATATTAAGTAATGTCTGATTAGCCACATTAAATTACAATGTTTTGATTATCTAACTTGTTGTTAACTAATAGTTATTATGTGCTTACTCGATATGGAATGCTATTAAGTGACCTTAGTGTGGGTTGAAAAAACCCACTAAACTCGATATCTACAGATACCAGATTCTATTAAGACGAGGAATAGCAGACTAAAAGGGTAACTAGGTTGGGGTTGAGATAAAGAAAATCGACCCGACTTAATAATGGGCTGGAGAATTAAGGTTATGATAATTTTTACTCATACCCTGCCTGTTTAACTTTTTTTTGACAAATTAATCGAGCAAAATATAAGGAAGATAAGACACATCAGTATGGAAATCTCAAATTTGTGAGATCCTAGCTCTTTATTAGCCAAGATAATAAATCAGAAAGGACTTGCAAAACCTCTGAGAAAGATACTTGAAGATAATAATAGTTTTTTTTTTTTTTTTTTTGAAGTATGAAGATAATAATAGTTAAGAATCATAATCTCTAATTAATTGAAAAAAATAGAGAAATATTAATCTATAATTTACCGTAGGAATTACCTACCATATATATATGTATATATAGATGGTACGAAATTTAAGTTTAAAGATTCCTCGAAATCTAATCTAATATTCTAAATTTTATTTAATTTTCCGAATTATGGGATTTTGATAGAGCATTTCAGTGTAGTCTCTTGAACAATGTCCATTGAAGAGAGATAAATAGACCAAAAAAAAAAAGAAAAAGAAAAATCAAGTATGACCCATATTTCTTTCTTAGGTAATTATATTGACATTACAATTTTTGTTAAGTGCACCACATTATAATTGTAATGATGTTCTTTAATTTTTATTTCTTTTTACATTTATGTCCAAGTGTTTTTGCCTTATTTTTATTCTAAATTTAATTAACTAACATAATTTGTCTCTAGTGTCATAGTTAAAAACTTCTTTGAAAGTGAGTTAAAGACTTACTTAGCCATCATATTTTTAATTAAGCAAGATAAAAACTAATTATGAAAACTCAGGAAATTTTTTTTCCATGCGAATAGAATAGAATATGTAGTTAAAAAGAAAGTTATTGGACCAAAAGGTGCATTATTGAATTGACAGCTAAATATAAGAATGCAACAAAAACAACTTGAGATATAATTGTCAACATGACAAACAAGGGGGTATTAATTGCAATTAAAATGCGGTGTCATTAACAAAAATTATAATGTGAGTATGGATGTCGTTCTCCCTATCTTCTTTCAATTTTTTTTTTTTTAAAAATTACCCCCCCCCCCAAAAATCACTTTTCTCTCATTTTGCCTACATTTTCATCATTTTTTAATCATCGTTTCCTCTATTCCTCTTACAAATAGACATCCATATATATTTTTAATTCCTATGTTTCTTTATCATTCTAAAAAACAAGTACGACTATACTCATAACTTAGACTCCACGTATATTGATTGCGATTTTATCACACATTGGTGCGTTTAAACTCAAACTTGATTTCAACACTTTATCATACTTTATATTTTTTAGAACACTAACCTGTAATGCTTTAAGTGCGCATTTTGTGAAATTTATAATAATGTAATCCTATATCACTTCTTACAAAATTACTTTTCAAGAAAGAGATAATTTATAACACGGCGCTTGATTTTGCTGGTCCTTGTGGAGAATATAATATTACGATATAGGCATAATTGTTCCTCATTATTTAATTGACATTTCCTTAATGATTAGACGTGTGCTCTTCCGATCTGGATATTTTTCGAGCTAATTGCTTGCTTGAAGTTTATTTATATAAGTTTTTCGTAAACGTTGTCATTTTATTGGTCAAACTTTTCATATCTCTCTCTCATCATGAAGGCAAAATATTTAACAATAATGCATGAAAAACAAACTGTCAAATTGTACAGTTGATGAGACATTAAGAGCTTGTTTGATTCTCGTTATTTTTCTCAATTATAATTTTATTTATCATTAATTTGACATATAATTTGACAACTATTCAATTAAAACCACTTATTTTAAATATTTTTATATTACCAATACGCATTTTGCATCTCTCCTCATTATAATTTCCCCTAGTTTTAGACAAATAATTAGAATCAAACAAGCTCTCATCCTTCTATATAAAATTTTAAATAATTTCACTGTTTTGTTTTCTGCTTTGAATGTGTAAATCTTGTCAATCAAACTCTAACACACTCAAAGTGGCGAGTTCATGTATGTAATAGCCTGAAAAATGAAAAAAAAAATTATATAGACACAACAAAAGTAAGAGTTACTTTTTAGACCAAATATAAGAAAAAGAAAAAGATTATAACAATATTACAATAATAATGTAAGAGAAATAGACAAGAACAATAAATGACTAATTTGTCTGTTTTGACAATATAAAATTACTTACAAGTAACTTTAAATTAAATAATTGTATCAACTTTTTTCCTTCAAAAAAAATTTATTAACTTTTAAATTTTTTTAAAACAAAATAGAAAAGGAAAAAAATAATTGTCCAAACATGCTTCTAAGGTGCCTTATCTTGCTTCATGCTTTGACTACTACAGTGAAGTGGTATTCCTACTCAGCATCAAAGGTAAGATAATTGGCAATAATTCAAACAGAAAAATAAATAAATTTTATTCTCGATAAGTTTGAGATCAACATATATAACTTTCCTAGTCACATAATTTTCATAATAATATTATTATATACTATATATATATTTATATATAATTTCCTAGTGTCATATCATAAATTATAACCATACAATCTCGTAGTTTATTTCTTTCTAATTTCAAATTGTACTTGTTTTCTTGAGATTAGACTATACTGATTTTACAACGATACATGTAAGTTGACTCGACATCACCAAAGTCATTTCTAAGAACCGCTAAAGTTTTTTGCAAAACATGGATTTTATTAGTCATGATAATCTTGATACAAATCATTTCAGGGGAAGTGTCAAAAGGTAGTAAAAGTGATAGTGGAAACTTAATGATCTCTAATTGAAACATTTTTTTAAAAAGATTTTTCCAAAAACGGGAATAGCCGAAGAAGAGGGTGGCTACTCCTAGTTTTTCTATTGAGTCAGATCGGGTTCTGTACAAGGAGTCAGATGATTGTTTTTTATTGGCATTCGGGCTTCATACACAAAGCTCAATCTAACTCTATAAAAATCAGCATCTACCCCACGTCCACTTGTCCAAATAATCAATAGAAAAGATATACTAACACACGATCTATGTTACTATTAGTGATTTGCCGTCAGCCGTCAATTGGTACAACTTACGAAAAATTGTAACAAGTAAGCCAATGATACTCGACTACAAAGTCAATAATTTGATGGATGATGATGCCCAAGCAAAAGAAGCGTTAATTCTTTACAAGCATTAAAGACCTTGGGAGACTGTCATGAAACAAAACATGGTGCTTTCGTGCTAAGATCCCAACGTTTAGTTTGGTAGATCCCCACCACATGATTAGGGAGTATGGGAAAGAATTGCCACCTAAAAGTAACCTAGAAAATTTTCAATAATTTAAAATCAAGCATGTAATATTTTCTTATCCGTCTATTCATCTCACAACTTTGAGTAAAAACGAGGTAAGAAAATGTGTGCAATAAAAAGATATTCTTTAAAGAGATGAATCCTCTTTGTTATTGTCTTTAATAAGTTACTTCGCTATCAATGATCGATAGATTTGTTCCTGAAAGATTTTTATTCTTGTCTTCCGTAATAATACTCATATTACCCTCTTAGGGAACAAGTAAAATTTTCAAATGTACATTGAATTCAGTAAAAGTTCTAATATATATAATTGCATTGGAAAATATAATTTCTCTAAATTATCAGCTCAAAATTGTTGTCATTGAATCAATATTTGAGCATACTAATATTTTTCTATTGGAAAAAATTACGTGGAAAAAAGTTGTGAAATAACATGGCATGAATCCAATTCTTCGTCTGACTTGATAATTAGAATTTAGGTAGATTAAAAGATTTCTCTACGGGTACAAAAGTTTGATAGAGAACTGATGAATGGTTAATTTTTTTGCCAATCGTAAGATACGGTAAGTGCAAATTAGTATGTTTCTATCTTCAAATTTCCACTAATAAACTACTAGAAGGATTGATGTCGAACATAATCAGTTTCAATTATTATCACGTGTGTAGTATCAATATTCTTGCGTGGATATGAGATGTACCGTGTTAGTTGTTAAGTGAACACTTTACTCGATTATAATAGAAACCAATTATAATTGGTTACATTCCTCAAAGTAAATAATTGTCTTTGATCAAAATAAAAAATAGTATGGTACCAAGTGACCAAGGAGATAGCTTATGAGTAAAAGGGCATATCCTTACCGTGATCTTCACACGAGTTCGAGTCACATCCTTCTCATCTCTTCTCACACTATATATATATATATATATATTAAAATAGTATAGTACCCAAAAAAAAAAATTCAATTTAGTACTTTAAGAGTACTCAATACTCTTGATCAATCAAGAATTTACATATGAGTTTAGGGATTTTAGTTTGTTATTTAATTAGACTACAAAATGCACATGTGTTCTTGATTGGTGAGGTTTTGGAGTACTAGAGTTTTTTCCTATAAAAAACGGGGAGTTTGTCTGCATTCTGAACCAAATAAAGGAGTGAAGACCCATGTAGTCTAATGGCGTCTAAATTGGTTTCTCAAGCCCTTAATCAATGATTCAATTCTCCACCACTATAATCCACTCTGTAATAATATTAATTAAAAAAGGAAAATATTAGTAGATATGGAGGTGGGTAGCGAAGTATTCTCTTTACCTAATTCGAAATATACTAATTTTACAAAATGTTCGTATTATACTCACTCTATGTTTGCCTTCACTTGTCTTTTTAATGAAATTCTTCTATGCAAATTCTCTCTCTACCATTACAAATAGTGCTCAAAGAATTCTTCGACCTTCCAAAATTCTCTAGATATTTTAAGAGTTATTCATCTGAACTTATGAGATTTTGAATTTAATTAATTTTACGTTTAAGAAAGTGAAAAGTGAAGTGAAACTTCATAGAAAATTATCAGAATTTGGAATTTTTCCCTTCCTAAAAACAAGGTAAAAATTCGTAGTATTTGATTTTATCACATCAACATCCTTCAAGGGTGATGATCCCATTTACTCAAGGGCATTAACATCCCACACCTGGCTTGATGTTGATGCCCTCTTGAGGGATATCATATCAGTATATCATATCAGTGCAAACTTTTAGCCGCGATAGTTATTATAGAAACACCTATCTTTTTATATCATTATATATATTATTATATTATATGCACCCCTGAATTGAGAAATATAAACAATATTATATATGATCCCGACTCAAATAAGATTTTCAATGGAATATCATCTTCCATGAAGAGATACTTTACAGAAATATATATGCACGAATCTAAGCTTCACATTTTTTGGCGATTGTGCCACAGCATTTTGACCAGTTCTGATTTGACTTGCCCTTAAGTTGCGAAGCTAGAATATTATAATGGTTAGTGACACGGGAAAAATTAGTTAGTGCGGATTAGAACTTAACAATAATTTGTACGAAATGCATAGGAAAGAGACCTCACATGCAGAGAGAGGTAAAATAGAATTTTTCAAAATTGAATAACCGTTCAACTGTTCAAAATAACAAGGAAATTTCAACTAACCCACTCACAATTCCACTAAATATAGAGTTGAGGTTGATTATCTAATCTATATATTAATTAATCCACTTAAATCTCTGTACCTTTTGTATCATGATATCCTCGCTTTTTTTATTTGGTAACTGGGACTGGATTGAGGGGCTTTAGAGCATCCATAATCCTTATACTCTATTTTACAGCACCAGTACTCTAAAATACAATACAACAATCTCTATTTTAAAAAACTTCTCCAACCCTCTCTATAACTAATTTTTTCTATTTTTCTTTTATTTCCAACCATTAATATATTTACAACAACCGAATTAAGCAAAATAACGAAGATTAAATAAATAATTATTATTTCAAAATAACACTAGATTAAAAAGAAGAAACCAACATAGAAAACTAAAAACTTAAACGAAAAAAAGGGAAGAAACCAAATACACATAAAATAATAAAAAAAAAAAGATTAAAGTAAACAAACACACTTGAAATTATTTTAAAAAAATAAAAAGAAGGTTAACAATCCAAACACACGTGAAATGTTACAAAAAAAAAAAGAATGACGTGAAATGTATCAAGGGGAAAAGAAAAAAAAAAGAACTCTTTACCGTTTTAAGACCGTTTTTAGTTTTCAATTTTTTAAAACACGGAAAGCCCGTATACTTTCATATTTTTAAAAACGAATTTTTAAAAACAAGGAATTTTTAACAAAGGAAACAAGAGATGATAAAAAGTCGTTTTGATAGTTTTTAAGTAAAACACAGTACTTAATTAAAAACACGAAAAATGCTTTGTTTTGGGAATTCTAATTTCTCTTTCCTCTAATTTTACAACCATTCATCCCTCCGTCACCAAATCAATTACGATTACTACAGTACTACTTCTCTCCATCATCTGCTTAGTTTCTTTCTCTCTTTTCTAATTCCTTTGATCTAATAATGTACCCAAATTACGACTTCCCTCCTCTCTCCTTCGTCCCTTCCACCAAATGTTATTTCTTTCTCTCTCCTCTAATTTTATTTTTCCCATAACAAATTATATAGCAAAATTTCATATTTTAATTTTGATAATAATGATACATTAGAATAAAATAATTTTTTTTAAGGAAAGAACAAAACTATTTAATTTACTTAAACAAAATTATTTAATTTATTTAACAAGCAAATAAATTCTCAAAATGTCAAAAAGAACATGTTTTTCAGTATTGTATTTCTTAAAACAGTTTTCTAAAATGACAAAGTAAACACATTTTTAGAAATCTCAAAATAAGCACTCAAAATAGAAAATTAAAAATTAATAGAAAACTGAAAAATAAAAAATTGAATCATGAAAAGAACGTAGCCTTAAAGTTTTAATGGCTTTGCCATAAATAAACGGAAATGCCGATTATGACATTTGGTTTCCAGGCGCTACAGTGGTGCGTCAAATACCACTGTAGCACCTGGAAAATACCGTGCGCAATGGGTTTTTGTGTACTCCAAAATACAGCGCGGTTGGGGATGCTCTTGGTTTGGTTTGGTTCGCATTTCTCCAATTATTTGTGAGTGGTGAACGGGATTGATTTCAGACAGAGAGAACTAAAATGACGGCAAGAATAGCAATGGGAATAGCGGTAGCAAGACCACAAATTTTGTCAGCAGTAAGGATTGGTGTTAATCTGAATGGGGGAAAGGCTAAATGGCCTCTGTTTAGTTCTTCAGTGTCGTCGTTCTATTCTTCATCTTCATCGGCAGGTGAAAAAACTCTCGTATTATACTCCAAGCATGGATGCTGTTTGTGTGATGGCCTCAAAGAAAAACTTAATGCTGCCTTCGCTTTTCTGGCCCGAATCCCCTCCACGACGTTGAATTACAGGTTCTATCCCAAATGTAGTCTCATCTCTTGAAATTTTACTGTATTTTGTGAATGCGATAGGAGCTAAAACCACACATTTTGATTTCCTCCAATCAAGTTGATTTTAAGGATGAGTTTGTGTTGCTTAATGAGGTGGTAAACAACTGGTACTAGAGCATGTGTCCTTTTGGGTGAGTGGCGAATCTTGTTAGGTGCGGAAAATTTGGTGAGCACTGCGTCAAGGAACATAGGGGTTCCCTGAACTCGCCAAGTTAAACCTTGGAAAACAGGGCACTCTCCTATTACAAGCCGTTTTAAGAGTCAAACCTGCATGAGGGCACATAACGACGTAGTACGTTCTATCATTATAAGGGTTTTAAGGTTTAAAGGGAAACGTTGGCGTCTTCCATTATAAGCTGATTTAAGAATTAAAGGTTGAAACTTGGATTGATAGTTCGTAATCAGATGGCTGTATGCCATTTTAAGCTGGTTTTGTTAAAGAGGAGTTGCATCTTGAGTCTTGACATGCGTCTTTTAATGTAACCAGCATGGGTACTCTCTTTCTATGAGCTGGTTTTAAGGGCAGATTAATGAGATTATAACATAGCTTGACAGCACAGGGTTGAAATTCTTCATTGCACAGCGGTGGTACTACATGGTATCTCTTCTTTCCTGCATAGCTAATTACACAAGTTAATGCATCACATGCATGTATAACCTGCATTGTGACTTCATAAAAACTGGTTCCGGATTGACTTTCTTGATTTTTTGTGAGCGGGAGAGGCTTTACCGATATGAGATTCCTGTGTTGGCATGAGTCTGTGATGATGGCACCGAGGTGTGATGTCACTTCATATTAATTTCTGTTACTAATGTTTTTTTAATTCTTTATTTTACTACTAATATAATCTTATGTTACCAATTTGCTCTTCCGATCTAGTTAATTTTTTTTGGAAAATGCATTTAGAAAGTACTTGCCAGAGCCAGTGGTCTCAAAGAACCTGAGAAAGATAAGAAACCGTTCTTAAAGTTCTTTCGAAATTGGAAAATGCATTCCAACTGGTTTACGCAAGCCAAACCATACTTCAATGCAATCAGAATAGTGACTGAACTCTAATTCATTTTAAACTGACAATGGCACCGTAGACGGTTATGGAATAAGGCATCAAGCAACTAACATATTCCGTGGAATGTTTTGACTATTGATTGAGGAAATACACAAGATCATCTGAACAGACTTACAAACATATGTCATTTGGTGGGGATGGATATGTGATGCACAGCTTCAATGAAGAACATTAGCTAAAAGTTTTTGTTATTATAATAAGGTTTGATTGGTTTTATGTAAAGAAAACTGATTACCATTGGTGATTACTGTATTTTTGCCACCTGATACTGGTTTCAGGGTTTGCAACTTGGGAGTGCCACAGGTTGGCATATGTTTTTGGGGGCTAAGTTGAGAGTTTCCCTAATATAAGCTGAGATGGTAAAATTTTCCCCCTTCTCTTATTAGCTGGTTGAACCTATTACCTATCCACTCATTAAAATTTGCCACCCGGTGGAATTTAGCATCTTTCATCTTACTAGCAAGCAAGGGAAGAGGCTGAATCCAGCTCCAGGCGGTGAATCTTCTCTTAGCAAATAGTAGCTAGAAATAATGCTAGTTATAATTAGTGCTTGAAAAGGCAGAATCGGGAATTGAGACAATACGCTTCTTTTAGGCCATCTCCAACGCACCCTCCATTTTGGAGATTATCTAATCTCCAAAATAGACAGCATGTCCCCCCCCCCACCCAACCGGCCTCTATTTGCCATCTCCATTTTGGAGATGGCAACGGTAAATCTCCAAATTTGGAGACTTACTGTACAAATGGAGGCCAGATTTAGAGATTTGCAATTTACGGAAATGCCATTCCGTAAATTGCAAGGCAGCCCCAACTTTTTTTTAAAAATTTTGTAGTCTTCATAGTTTTTATATTTTTCGTTCATTTTAGTCCTTTTATTTTATTTATTGCAATTTTTTTGTCAATTCATATTGTTTGAATTATCTAATGCTTATTACTTTGTTTATTGATTGCAGTAATTTTTTTTATTACACGTGTATTTAATAGGGTAGTACTATTTTGGATGAAAAAAGAAAAGTTTGTATCCATGGAAACAAAGATGGATACGTTACATATTTTACTACAAACACATAATGTCATATGCAAGCGGACAAATTTAATTTTTCAATTTGTAAAGTGTGGTACCTAATTGTAAATTTAGTTAAATAAGAAATATAGAGATTTGAATAAAATTTAGAAATTATGGGTTGGGAAGTTTAAAGAAAATAGAAATTGTAAATATGTATTTTAGAGATAGAGGAGGGGAAAATAGAGATTTGAGTTGGAGATGGCCTAATTAGGTTAGGCAGCCTCTCTGTTCTCCTAGACACAAGTCTCAAAATAAACCAATAAAGAATTCTAAAACTGTGAATATCGAAAATTGTACTCCACCATGCTTGTGTTTAATAGGCTGTTTTAAGGTTGAAAGTCACAGAAATCTCCTGAGCATCTCCGAGAAAATAGACCCAAGTCTCCTCCATTTGGCATAAAGTCCATATAATGGACACCCCTTCTCTTTTAACCAATCCAATGCAACTGTCGGTTTAAAAAAAGGAAAATGGAAACCAGAGAGGAAGAAGGGGAATTCAGAGTATACACCTCTCTATCAATCTGGTCAATTTCCGCTCACCTAAAAATAGATCTCTGATCTGTTGCGTTTTTCTTTAGATCTGTGTCATCTCCATTTATCTGCTGTGTTTTTCTTCGTAAACTTGGAAAAAAAAATGGTGATGTGAATCTCATACCCAACTGTTAGACCGCCGATCCTGATTTTCTCCCCATTTGGTTACTGGTCTCTAATTTTGTTGCGGAGAATTTCTCCTAAGAGTATCTCTAATGCTAGGGTGTAGTCCAAAAATTTTGTACAAAAATTTGCTCCCCAATGCTGATGATGTGGACAGGGTGAAGTTGATGTGTAAATGGACCGGGTGAAGTTGAGGGTCTGCCGGTAGACCCTCCACAAGACCCCTTCCATCTATTTTTATATTATTATTTCTCATCTTTCTCTCTCTCCACCTCCTCCATTGTGGTTTTCAAAATTTCTTGCATTGAAGAGCATTTTGAGTTTTGAAAGTCTATTTGAACCACCACCACATTCAAGACCATGTCTTTTTCTTGCCAAAACATCTACCATTTTTCTGCATTTCTTTTTGGCTCTAGGGATGATTTTGGCTAAGTTGGTTGTCTACTCTTGGGTTTGAAATCGGACCTTGCATGAGACCGGGTCTGTTGTTTTCTGTGCCATGTTAGCTGTACATGGTGTTACAATTTTTGGCATTGGAGAAGGACTTTTGGGGGAGAAATGATAATTGTACACACAAGGTGTATAACTTTTGTACACACCTCATTATATTTACTTAAATGTCATTTACTCTATATTCCTTGAAATTACAACTTTTGAGAGATCGGAAGAGCGTCGTGTGTATAAAAATTGTACAACTTGTGTGTACAAATAGCACTTCTCACCTTTGGGGAGACATCCTTTGTTTAGTTGGCATGACTTTTTTCTTCAACCGACTCAGGCACTGGAGATGCTCGAATCCAGATTATAGATTATAATCTGTGACGTGACATCATTTTATTGGTTGTTTTGTGTAAAAAGTCAACAATTGTGGCTTGACTTTTGCTTTTTGACTTTTTTAAAAAAGTGAAACCAATGAAATGATGTCGTGTGTCTAGATTATAATCCAAATTATAATCTAGACCAGTTGCCAAATACATTGTAAATGTTGCGGGAGACACTTCCTAGATTATCTCCTCGCCCCGGAGTTGAGCTCTTACAGAAGAAGATTTCATTATCTCCTTATATATTAGTATTTTTTGAAATTACTCTTCTCGTGCAACACATGTGTGAAAGACTAGTATGTAAAATTACGCAAAATTGAAAATAGGAACCAAATATGCTTATATCTTTAAAGTCGAACATATCATGTGCAAATTTTTTTTCTAAATTTTCATAAATGAAAAGGTAAATCCATTTTTGCACGGAGACCTTCATTCTCATTTTTTACTTTTAAGAGAGCAATATTACATTGTTTTTTTCTTTTTATGTGATGTAAGAGTATGATTAATGTGGGAAAAAACTCAAATGAGGTTGGGTTTTCCCCTCTTTGTTTACATGCATGTAAATAATGTAAAGGGGATAACCCTATTTTTGGGTTTTCCCGTCTTGAGCCAAATAATATATAGGTTGAAGAATGTGGGTCTTGACACTTTTTTTCTTTTTTTTTTTTTTGGAGAGGAGGTAAAGAAAGGGCCAAATTTAGCCGCCATTTTGGGTTTTTTCGCCATTGCAATTGGTCTTGCCCTTTTGATTTTTTTTCCTCTTTTTCAAATAAGTTTTTTCCCTTCAAATTTTGACTTTGGGGTTTTTGCCCCACATTAATTTTGCTCTAATACCAAAATTTTATAAATATTGTTGCATCAGGATAATCTCGAATTTCTAATTGAGTCCGTAAGACTAATCTCCAATTTGATGGTCCTCTTTTTTAATTACTAGTTGTATATCTGTGCGTTGCACGAAATATAATAACTAGTAAAAAAATACGTGATAATTTGAAGTACTAAATAGTCACAATTTTATTGCGTACTACTCACTCATAAACACATATTGCTAATAATTATAATTTTGTTGTGTACAATTCTTTCACTTAGCACGAAGCTAATTAAATTGTCATTTATAAAAAATACTCTAAAATAATCAAAATGAGAATTAATGAGGAATTTTTTAATATAAATTTAATTTCACGTTGAATATGAAAGCAAAAAAAAACTATGAAAAAGAGAGCTTACAAAATTTACATAACTCTAAGTTTACCATACACATATCTTTGTTCAATAAATATCAATACAAGAAGTTTAAGAACACATTTAGAGTGTGGATGTTATTCATTTATTAAAATGAATTCTTTACTAGATTCATTCTCTACCATATATTCCTGAAAAAAAATCATTTTTCGCATATTCTCATATAGTGTCATAAATTCTCTAAAGAAATCACTATTGACTAAATTCATTCTAAAAATTCTAAAGTACGCACTCTCATATCATAAAAGACCCAAGAGAAGTAATATTACAATAAAGGGTAAATTCTATATGATTTACCCATAACGTTAATTTTTAACGACTTTCCACCCTAAAAAGAATTAAAAGAATTTTTATTTTTGTTCTAAATCAAGATCATCATCAAATATTATTACTATTATGTCCCCTTAACTTAAATTTTTATCAATATATAGGTTCCCACAAAAAAAAAAAAAAAAGTAATGCGGTAAACATATAACCATAGTTTTTAAAACATGTGGTTTTTCATACTGAATTGAATTAGTGTAAAAGTTTTGAAATTGATTTAATTTAATTTACTTCTTTATCATTATTATTGTGTTATTAATCTCACGGTAAGTACTTAATCGAAATGATAAAGGAGTCTTAATAACTCAAGATTTGAAATTTTTCTGTCAATTATTAGAATTTTTAAGAAATATAAAATCTTGAAGATAACCTAAAAATTAATAGAATAGATATACTAAACAGTAATGGATAACAAACAGTATAAGATTGCAAATTATTTTAAAGCTTAATGAGGAATGTGTGTGTATGTATGTATGAAAAAAATATAAGATTGAAGGTCAACTTACAATCTCCAAACTTATATATATGTATAACATATATTAATATGAGAATTTGTATAGAATTGAAAGCATATAAAATAAAAACATATATAAGTGGGGGGTAGATATATATATTATTTTATTTATTTATTTCTTTGGAAAATATCTTGACTCGAAAATCTAAACTCGAAATACAACTATTATTATATATTATAATATATTATAATTACTAATATTCTATCTATGTGTATAAAATAAAACATATATATATATAGAATATTAGAAATTAATTTGAAGTTTAATTAGTTAGAAATGTGTATATATTATTATTAAAATAAAATAAATAAATAAATAAAAGCATATATAAATATGATAGTAGTTTTGGCGGGAAAATTCGCATATTGCCACTATCATATTTTAATATATACAACTAGTGCAAACGTGCGTTGCACGTTATCTATATCATAAAAATCATTTATATAGTGGTAGAATATATTTTTATTATAAACATACATGCTAGCTAAAAGTTATTATAATAAAATAACTTACTAAGATATGATATATATTTATTGGCCTTTAAAAAAAAGATTATGGGAATATTTCTATATCTATATATTATTAATTAATCCACTTAAGTATCGGTACCTTTTGTACTGTGATTTTCCCATATTTTTTATTTGGTAAATTTTGCGGTAATTGTTCATTTTCTTTTTAACAAAAGTTTTTGTGAAAGAACTCAGAAAAGATTTGAACATGTGACCATTGACTTTAACAACTAAACTTTAATCATTTTGCTCATTTGTTTTGTTTCTTAATCTTTTTCACTAATAAATTAAACTACCAAATCTGAAATGTCAATTCTAAAATAAACTCTAATCTATCATAATTCATTAATTCACAATCTCTACCGTGTATTGGTGAGTTTAATGTTATTTGAATTTTTTAACTCATTTTACGTTTTTTTTGAATTTTTTAATTTTACTAGGATTTTTAAAATGAGGCGGATAACATGTAATTTTCCCATTATTGCATATATATACGAAAATTTATACGTAAGAACGTATGTTGTCTTTTAAACGATCATGAATTTTACGATTACTAAGCCCATTAATCTTTTTAATTCAATTAATGTATATTTGTGTTTTTATTTTTTTTACAAGTGTAAATATTGCAGATTAATGTTTAACTATATAATAATATATTTTAGTAAATTTTTCTACTCGTTAACTAATTTTTATTATAAACATACATGCTAGCTAAAAGTTATTTCAATAAAATAACTTGCTAAGATATGATATATCTTTATTGGCCTTAGAAAAAAAAAGAAAAAGAAAGATAACGAGCCAAGACTCACATAGTTTAATGGTATTTGAGTATGTTTTCCACACCTTCATCATGGTTCAATTATTTCCCTTTACAGTTTTTTTGATCAAATTAAAAAAAAAAATCCGTTTTAGATTATTATTATTATTATACTTAAAACTAGAATGGTATTAAATATGGAAATATGGCAATTTAAAAATATTATATTTGATTGTATATTTTTCTTTACTTATTATAGTTAATCTAACATAAAATTATTGTATAAAATAAATAATAAATATATAAGTGTATAATCATTAAGAATGTCTTCAAATTGTTTTTTAAGTCAAATTAGTTCATTTGTGAGATCACAAAAATTTCAAAAAAATGCCATGAGTAAGACTAATAAATTTGATTAAATTGTTGAAAACCCCAACTAATCACTATACTCCTATAAAAGAGCCACTTTTGTAAAAAATATACCTTAATTTCTGAAAATGCCCCTGAAATTATATGCTACAATGTTGTCTTCTCGATTGTTCTTTGAGTAAGCAGGCTCTCTCTATCTCTCTGTGAGCCCCCCTCTTTCATCAATTGATTCCTTCTACAGTCGATTACGGTGTTTCTGGCCAGTACCCTTCAAATTATCGCCCATTTTGTTCCGGTCAGTAGGGCGTTTCTATTCCTTTGGTTTCCTCCAAAAAAATTTAAAAAAAAGAAAAACAAAAATTACAATGTTCATACACACGTTCTCTCCTTTCTCTCACTTCTCCCGAAGCTTCCATTTACCAGGGACGTCCTCCGACAGTGTTCTCCGGTATCGGGTGTGGCAAATTTCGGTCGCGCGACTTCCATCTTTAGGTAGGTATTCTTTCTATAGTCTACTTCCTATTTTCTTCACAGTCGAACCCTAGATCCATAACCTTAATGCCACTGATCAAATTTCTCAAGAATTCACAACAAGAACTCATAATTTACACGCAGAAGAGCTCTAAAACTGGATTGTATGCTCACAAGTCACAACTACTACAATACATTATTATGTAAATGTATTTGATAATATATAATGGGTAGATGGAGAGGCGGGACGGAGCTTCTGTGAGATGTGACCGCACTAGATTGAGACGAAACTTTTTAAGGTTTTAAAGCTTTAGCCGAGCCACCATAGAAATACTGGAGTTGCATATGGTAAAAAGAGGGAAAATGGAGAAAAGGGAGGAGGAATGATGGGTCTTCATGTGGAATTACATTACTACCCCTTTATCGTTCCTTTATTAATTTGTGGGTTTCGTTCGCCAGAAATGGAGCCCGATAATTAGACCAGATGATTCCAACATTCAAAAGCCAATGTTTTCTATTTTTCCTGAAATTCTTTTCTAATTGTTTTATATATATATATATATATATCTCTCTTTCTTTTTAAATTTTGTGCAAGTTAATGTACCAGATTTAGATTAAATGAACTATTAAAAAAATGCTTTTCAATTTGTACAATTTACTACGTGTTGTTTGTACAACTTTAATTTATTAGAGGGTGGGAATTTGATAAAAGAATAACAATGAAATTTCATAAATATATATATATATATTTTGTGTGTGTGTGTATTATATCTCAATGCCAAGCAAGACTATCAGAATTGTCTATGCTTTTGTTAATTTATTGTTTATTCTATAATGTTTAGTGTTTTTATTAACTTGAAATCATGTTGTCTATTATTCATGGTTTTTACAATATTATTATTTAGTGATATTTTCTTATTTAATTAAAAATTTTCCATGCTAGCTTTGATATGGTGGGGCAGAATAATTTTTCAATTAAAAATTTTACTGGTTAATTAATTCAACCTTTCTACTCAAGTAGGCGAACATAGGAAAGAAAAAGCTTTTTTAATTTGTGGTGTAATCCACCCCATTCTCTTGAAAATTTCTGACCACAATGAAGTAAAATCCTAGCTCTGCCAAATAGAAAACTCCTGGAAACATAAATGCAGTCTCAAGGTTGAAAAAGGCAGCAGGAGTACACATTTTGCTTAGAAGGTGAAGAGAATTGGTTTCACTTTTGCTTGTATTATTATTTTTTTTTGGGTGCTCTGCGAGGGATATCTATGAGTTCTATGAGCTCTTATTTAGGCATTTTTCCTTCTTTATAATTTTCGGTTTGCTTCGAAATGAGCTAAAATTGGTACTTACTTTTGCAGGCACAAAGGTTGTGACTTTGCTCTCTCAATGAAAAGAAAAAGACCTTCAAGACAATTAGCCAAGGTACTCTCAAGTTGGTTTTTCCCCTAAATTTGTTGTTCTTGAAAATGCTTTGCCGCAAGTAATTGATCATTTTTCCTTTAGGTTCTTGAATTTATTTTCTATTTTTACACATGATCCTACTGCTAGAAACTCTCGGGCATGGGTTTTATGCTTTTATATTTTTATTTATGAGATCTTTTGAAGAAGGCAAAGAGGAAGAACACAGAGTAAGAGGTAGAGAGAGAGAGAGTAAGAGGTAGAGAGAAGATAGATGTCTGAAAATCACAGCAAATCCGTGTCACATGTTAATTACTAAGACAAACTGCACAGGTTTTCCGTTGTGTAAGAAAATCACTGAGCCTCCTGGTATGATAACTCGCCTTACTTTATGAACCTGTATCTGATAATAGATTCTTAGACCATATTAAATTGTCTCCGTTTTATTATTTTTTTCTTTTCATGAAGAATTTTGCCAACAAATGCTTGCAAAAGCCCTAGCACACCATTTTAAAGCAGAGTTGCTGCTGCTAGATATAACTGACTTTTCACTAAAGGTAATTATGTTGAATGTCATTATCGTTATTATCTCCTAAATCCTAATGCTAATTCTTGCAAAATACTATACCAGTTAATCTTTTATTTCTGTTACTTGGCCCATTATCTGCAGATGGAGAGGAAGTATGGTAGTGCTAGAAAAGGTCATGTAAGCACAATTTTTATGTACTTCTGCTTTACTTGTGCGTCCATTCATATTATGTTACTTAGGCCCATTAACATATGGTTTTGGTGTCTCCAGTGATAAAAACAACGGTAAGACACATGTTATAATACATTGCTAAAAGTCGTTTATCAAACATTTACCACATTCTTATATATTTGAATGTGAGGCTCAAATGGACCTACTACTAAGATAGAAAAGTATGGTAACTTTTATTACTTTTATTGCAGTCTCGTGGGATG
>CAVNYN010261875.1:0-53718 GCA_963692815.1 Nyctanthes arbor-tristis
GCTGGAAGTGGACTTGTAGTGATATTCATCAATTGTTGAATAAATCAGTCCTTCGGATTCAAGACTCTCAATGGTTTCCCTGTCAGCATCGAAGACTTTAATCCATCAATGATTAGCATATAGTTGTCTACATCTATGTTGATAAAACATCTAATAATTATATAAACTTGTCTAAGCTTCTCTGGCTTTGAGATAAAAGTACATGTAATCATGTGATAGCATATTGATGAAAATTTCAACAATGAGTATATATCCCCTATCTAGGTTGTTCATTTGTGAGAGAGAGAGAAAGAGAGAGAGAGAGACTCACAGAATCTTTTCCGTTGGAATTTTAAGTTGCGTTGCAATTTCAGACGTGTGCTCTTCCGATCTCCCTTTTCCTGTGCACTGAAGTATGAAAAGAGCTCCATCAACAAGATTGTAATAGTATTACAAATAAAAAAAATGAAGAAAAACAAAATAAATGATGATGCCAAGAAAAGAGATGTCAATCGATATTTATTGGTAAGACGTGATGAGATCGGAAGAGCACACGTCTATTAAATTTTCATGACAATGACAGTTCAAGCATAATCAGAAAAGTATACCATCAAAGAAGGCAAGCATCCTACTAGAATTAACTGAAACAGTATGTAATTATGCTTATTGGCAGAATTATCAGATACCACATTACCTAATTATCATGTGATTTTGAACGAAAAACATCCTAAACCTATTGAAATGAATAATGCTACATTCCTATCTTTCTTCACACCTCACATCACACCTAAGGGTATAATTGTAAATTGGACCAAAGTGTGATGATTCTATCTCCTCACTTTAAGCTGCGGTTTTTTTTTTTTTTTTTTTTTTTTGGAGGGGGGGGGGGTTATAATTGTAGATTGGAACCAGGTTGCGTTCAGAGCTTGAAATAAGGTGGGAATGTAGCATGATTCATTGAAAATATGAAAATTTTGAGTATTTGCTTTTATGTCAAAATGTTCAACCAGAATTATCTATGCTGTGCTTGATGAGGATGCCTGTTTCATGCTATGCTCCTTTGGCATGGCACTTTGCTGGACAAATTCACATCCAGTGATTCATCAAGCATCTCTACTCAAAGCATCTATTCAATTTCTGAAGCAAGAGATCAGAACGTTTCCACCAACTCTTCATGTGAATCGATGTTGCAGAAAACTTGGCTCATGTCCTTAATATTGAACAAATTCTAACTAAGATGTTAGTAGTTTAGGAGCTGAACTTGCTTGAGAAACCAATTGCACTTGCACCCCGATCTATAAATTACTCAAATATTGACAATCACGACTAATAAGAAATCACTGACCTATGGAGAATCCTTGACATCTCAAATATAAAATAAACTATTCGAACCGTACAGTACTCTTCTCTACCATTCATAATACTTTCCATCAAGAGGTCGATATCTAACAATCTACGTCTATGGTGAAACCAAACATCAACGGTATTCTACAGATGTGGCAGAAATGAAATACAAGGCCTAAAATATAACTCATGCATTGACACATCAAAATACATGCATGCATGCACTCATCAAAGAAAATGACTTGGGAAAGTATTTTATATGACTTACATGCTTGAAGGCCGTTCCAGATATTCTATCACCATTTTGTCGAAGTTGTTGAGGCCATCCAAGTTGTATTCCTGAGAGGACTGAATTGGAAATAGATACGAGCATTATAATCAAACATATAAAACTAAACCTGAGTTATTTCATTAACTCACTTGATTAGATGTGGCAGTTTGGTATCCAGATGCTGGAGTGCTCAAAGTTGAGGAAGATATAGTTGGTGCTGAATTTCCATTCTGAAATACCAAGAAAAGACATATATGATTGAAGCAGTTTTTCACCACTGAAGAAAATGAAAAATAGGAGTTTCGGTGCTTGCAAATTTATATCCGACACTGTTAGCTAAAAGAGCCTCACAAAAGCTTGAGTAATACCTGCGTTCCGGCACTGCAGCAGTGAGAATATATACACTCAAGAAAGTGGTTTGCAATTTCATTATAGTCAGTCACAGGCCTGAACATAGCAGCAAATTCAGTTTTCAACACAGAGGTAAACAGGTATGGGAAGCGGAGGGGGAAGAGTGTTTAAATTCCATAGCTTCTTTATGACTTCTAAGAATCACATAGGTATGCAGACACACTATCATTATCAAATTCGTGTTTGTGTTTTACTCATATCATTGTTAAGAGGAATGTATTTGTATAATTGATTTGATTTGATGAAGTCAGTATACAAGAATACTAGAGAATAGCCAAACTATCTTAAGAGGATTTTATCGGACATTTCACATGTCACCCTCAGAGCTGAGCATATATTTCTATAAAGATAGTAATAAATCATTGGGTAGCTGGTGACGATTATAAGCTCACGCTGGTTTTCTACTTCTATCCCAAAATAGATATAGAACGAGTGGAAATGACTGGGGGACAATTGTGTACTACTTGTGGGTACCATGATGTTATTAAGACGGGGAGAAGTTATGTTCAACCACCGAGGATGTGTGCAAAGTCATTGTCCTCAGGCACGATGACTGGTAAATACATGCTGATCAACTAATGCAAGACAACTTGGTACCTGATAGCAAAGACCACTACTTGCTTTTTACCCTGATAGCTTTTTAAGTGTCCATGAATCCGAACATAAGTTCCATCCCTAAGAAAATATATACAAGTATGAGTAAAGATAAATTACAAATCAAAGGAAAGAAAGTAGTAAGGTTTTCCAAGCTTGGCATTACATTAACCCTTCCACTTCCTTTTTGTCGGCAGCTTCATTCACCCTACCAAAACAGTATATATATAGCATTAACCGGTATGGAACCATAAATCAAAAGAAAGACAGCACATGAGCGCACTCAAACACAAATGATGACCAATGTTAGACAAATAGAACCTGTATAAGGATGTAGATACTTCCTTAAGATGATGAGTGATGAATCTTTTCCTCAATATATTGTGACAAATGATAGAAAACATATAAACACAACAGAGAACATAGCCAAAACTAGTATAGAAAAACCCATACAGATACAGTGTAAGCATGCATATGGCTACGGTTTTACCAAGGCCAAATTGGTAAAATACAATTACACACGGATAGTAACACTGGCGATAATAAAGAAAAGTTTGATAGTCTCCAACTCATTATACAGAGAAAGCTTACCATCTATTGCATCCAATACGTCCAGTACCATCATCAATCACAAAAGAGACATCGGTTACCCTTTCCGCTTTTTCAAACGACATTCCCACTAATTTCACCTACAAATTTACAACAGAATTACAGATAAGCTTACATCCATGTTATATTCCCGTCAATCATACTTTCTATAGGAGCAATATGAACGCAAAGATTGATACATGCCAACTGCCATAAAAATGTTTAAAATTCAAACCTTTTAAATCAAAATCAGAATAAATCTATCAAATATCATCTCTGCAGAACAATATCGATTTATTTATAAACACTACAAAAGATAACTAAATCTTTGAATAAAAATTTACAATTAACCTTATTGTAATCAATACCCACATTGGACACAGCGGCACCGCTGATAATAAAATTGGACTTGTCTTCCGGAGATTGACTCGCTTCAACTATTTGCTTCACCGTTAGCGGAACCATAGGCTGTGTATCTCGACTCTGCTAATTAGAAAGGTAGAAAAAAGTCAAGAAATAATAATGACTAAACGGAATTTGATTCTTCTACAGCCACACCGATCTTGCAAGGGTGTACCCTGGCGGAATTGGGGGCTGGATCCGCCGATTGAGTGGACTGCGAATAGTTAAATCCGCCGCCGGCGGCCGACCCATCGAATTGGCTGCTCGAAAACATCTTCCTATACGCGATTGTGATTGCTGGGGAAAGAATTGGGAAGGAATGAATAGGGGATGGTAATACCGTAGATGAAAGTGATTTCCCGCCCATTTTCCGCTCTTTTCCCGCGTCAATTTCTTCAATACAGGGTTATTTTCATTTTTGGTCCCCAACCTTTCACGTTTTATACAAGTTTGTCGTCATTCTAATTTTGTTTTTCCCCGAGTCACCAATCCTAACGGAAATATCCCCGTTTATCCCTCACAACTTTTCCGTTGAGTTTTGCCATTAATGCATGAGCGTGTCTGGGGCGGAGCCACTGAAGCTCTAATGGGTGCAAAGACTTGGCCAAAAATTTCCCCCCTTTTTCCATTTTCTTTAATTTTCATTTTCTCTTTCTAAAACATTGCCCAAATAGTAATCATAATAATATTAATTAAAATTATCAATTGTACATATAGGGGAAATTAGCTAGTTGACGAAACCTCTAAAAAATTTTGGCTGAATAACCGTTGACCAAAATAATAGTAATAAAAATAATTTAAAAACCATAAAAAATCTGAAATTATCATATTTTCCTCAATTACAATTGATTTCTCCCCTATCTTTTTCAAAATCCCTAATGTCGTCTTCTTCCTTGCTTCAAACCTGAGGTGCAAATTCAAATCTCCAACGTATCTCTCCCATACCCAAATCGATTACCTGTCTACGCATTGAAAGCCATAAAACATTACGAAATCAGCTCAAAGAATTTAACGTTCAAATTTCCAAAAAAAATCTTTGACTAATCATTGGAATGTTCCCTAAACGTCTGTTTTAGAAGGCCTCTCACCATTCTCAGCACAATGGAATCATCAGTATTAATTTGACAGTTGTTGACTTAATTTGTTCTTCCCTGATTGCATTGGCGGATTAATTTCAAGTCAATCGAATTTGAATTCTATATCCTTTTTAAGTTGAAATAATATGTTTTCTGCACTTACTTGTTGCTATGCTGTGGTTGAGCTGTAAAGTGGTTGGATTAGTTGAGGATTGAGTGTTTCTCAATGGGGATTTAGTATACTAATGTCAGTTACAATTTAATATTTTAGGGGATTTCATTTGGGTTACCATATAATCTGAAAACATTAAGATGTTAGAAAGAAGTCACATGTGTCCATTAATTTCTGTCATCTTGATATTTGATTTCCATGCTTGTAAAGTTGTTTTTACATTTTACATGATGCCTGGTTCGTGTGAACTCTAAAACAAAAACCGGAAGAAGATGTAAACGAATTCCATTTTGTTGTGTATACGACGCTCTTCCGATCTAACATAATTTTTAATTAAGCTTATGTGACATGCTGAGGAACAAAGAAATGCCGTCATAGTGTGGATTCTTATGGGTTTAACTCATATATTTATTATCTATCATGCATATGTATGAAATGTACTTTGACTTGTTAAGAATTTTAGGCCAGAGAGAGTACATGAAAGGACTTCCAACTCCACTATGGATAAAGAGAGTTAAGGCTCTATCTCCATAATCATTCCATGTATAATTTCTCACAAATTTTCTTTGGTTAATTTTGATAATGATCTTGGAAATTAGGGGGTTAGATCAGCTTTATGATTACTCCTGCTCTGTTGATTGTAATAATGTTAGAATTTTTGAAGCCATGTCCATTAAAGTTTAAAGAGAATACGTGAAAGAAAGCTCATTAATTTTATTGAATGGGCCTGCTAGCATTCAAGCATGTTTACTGTTCTTTCAGTCAATTTGCGTGTATATAATTTATCTCTTATTTTTATACACTAAAACATGTCTCTTAATTTATCAGGTTGCGTTATCTAGAAAGTCTCCTTATGTTTAGACCGCTGACAGGGTAAGATACTACTCACTTCCTTGGTAAATAGTACATGTATACTGGTATAAAAATGTTTGGCTTCCTGTGACTGCTACTAGCTTGCGAATTCAATTTTACACCTGTCAAGAAAGAGGTGTTTCAGATAAAATTGGGATGTTGCATATGTTGTCGTTTTTCTGATATATTTCTCTTGGATGATCTATGAAGTGTTGTGAAATTGAATAAAGTGCATAGCGTTGATTGTTGAATATTGACAAAGTACTCAATATCTCAACATTTTAGAATACAATGTGGTGCAATATTTAGAAATCTCGATTGACAATTATATCAGAAAAACTATATAATCACTAATTTAATGCCAAAAGTAATCAAAACTTATCAATTACTTTTTACTCTAGAATGAAGATTTGTGAATACAGAAAAGAAGGAACACGAGGTAGGACGCTGTGGGGTACTCTTGAGAAAGATAATCCATTTATTGAAGTAATTCTACTTATACTTATTTTGTTATTTTTTTAAAACGTGGTGTGAGAAATAGTTTTTGTAATGGTAATATAACTACCGCTTGTACTACTAGTTGTTGACATAGTAATTCTACTTATACCTATTTTGGTATCATTTTAAAAGTTGCGAGTTTTTATCTAGATACTAGTTTGGACACGTGAGGTGCACGTGTTCCAACATAACTATGTACATAATCGAGTCACAATTATTTTTTAAATGTAATTTGTATAATGATGTGTATTTGAATTCTTGAAATGAAAACCGGTAATTTGAATATCAAATAGAATAGTAAACAAAACTTAATTAAGACCTACTTAGAGCGAAAGTAATTAATATTTATTTAATATAAGTTGCCTGCACAATTTTTCATGATTATATACCAAAAAATTACTTGTTTTCTATTTATGTATTTTGCTTTTCTTTTATAGTTTGGCTTATAAATGGACATGTCAATGTTCCGTGAGAAGCTAGCTGTGGAAATTTTAGTGTAGTACTTTGATCCCTACGTTACCCTGTGCGTTTTTTATCGTAATAAACACGTACATGGTTTCTACGATCATGGAAATACATCATAGTTTGTTTTCGGTCACATTAGCTTAATTTTCTTTTCCTTTGTTTTGTAGGCTGGACATGCCTCAAGATAAATTTCTGCATTACTTTTGGGAAAGTTGGAATAAGCTGAAGGTAATGTTTTGAACTTGTCACTATTTGTTTTAGACATCAGTCTAACTATCTGCTTACATAGTTTTTCTTATATTTCCCTCTTCGTTATAATACATATTTAAACTTATTTTCACAGAAGGAATATTATGACTATACCATATCCATATTTGATCAGTGATGCTATTATTTGTGTATGTTGTTCTTAATTATATGTACTAATACACCGGGCACGTATATTTTCTATTCACATATAGAAGTTGCTATCGTTGAAGTTGGTCTTCTAAGTATCTTCTGAGTTGTATTTATTTGCAGGTGCAATTCAATTCTGGCAGCAGCTTTTGCAAATTCACTTCTACTTTGAAGTGAGCATTTTTGCAATCCGTTAGGCATTATACAATGGATATGTAGTATCAAGTTTTGATATAATGGTCAAAGTTCTTGCTTATCATGTACATTAATTTGAGGAATGTATAGAGACTTGAATGGAGTAGTACTTTGTAATACTTAGTGTCCTTGCTTATGTATATATTGATGTATGAGGATATATAATCAATTGCAGGTTGGACAAGTACGTAATATAGCAGAAACTCTGCCAAAATATCATCTAGCATGATGATATTTTTGTACAGGGATTTGTAAATACTAACATGTTACTAAAGTTCATAATACAAAGGAAGTTATGCCAAAATAATGGAAAATACATTTTGTGTTTTCTCTGTGCCCTTCTTACCAAACACTACAAACACGGTGGGATGTGGTAACGAAAAGCATTGTGTGTGCCACGGTGAAAAGAGAGGCTCAAAATGGCCCTGAAGGGGCATCACTGTACCCGTGCCACATAATCAATGGACATCGTGGCATGGGTGCCGTTAATGGGTGACCAACACTGTAGGGGTGTCATGATCTGAAATGCATAGAAATTAAACACAACTTCACATCCATGACCATATAGGTCCGTATGCACCTTTTTAATATGTTTAACGTATTTAAAGGCACGAAGGAACGAGTTTTTGTCATCACTTTAAGCTATAACTTGCAATATCTATTTACTAAGTTGTAAATACCACTATCGAAGGTAGTTCATATAGTCCTCATGCTCGAACGTGTTAAAATAAGATGGGTACAGTAGGGAAACTCATTGGGTACGTACTGGTAAAAGGTGGTCCCCGAAATCAACACAAAAGCTCATAACTGTACCAATGTCGTGATAACGACATATTCGTCGTAGGGGTGTCGTGATGGCCAGAAACTTGTTGAAATTGAATGCTACTCAACTCCCATAAACGTTTAGCATCTCCCTACACGTTTCCAATGTATTTACTAATTTTGGAGGCGTGAACTACAGTGAACCAATGAGTTTAGGCCATCACCTTATGCTATAACTCGTAACATCAATTTACTAACTTGTAATTATCACTACCGAGTGCAATTCATATACTCCCCGAAATTAGGAAAACTCATTACGAACATTCTGGTTAAAAGAAGGCCCCGAAATCAGTACAGAAGCTCATCACTGCACCTATGTTGTGATACGGTCACCGTCACTGTACGAGTGCCATTCTGGCCTGAATCACGTCATAGTTGAATATGACTCAACACCCTCGACCATACAGTATACCCATGTGCATTTTCAATATGTTTAATAATATTGGAGGTGCGAACTAAAGATAACCAATGAGTTTAGGCCATCACTTTACGTTATAACTCATAACAACTAGTTACTAAGTTGTAAATGTCACTATCGAGAGCAATTTATATATTTCTTGTGCTCAAACGAGTTTCAAATAAGTTGCCTAGGGTAGGGAAACTGATTGGGTACGTCCCGGTCTAAGGAGGACCCTGAAATCTATCTGGAAGCTCATCACTACGCCCATGTCTCGATAGTTTCACCGTTACGACATCAGTGCCGTGATGTGACAAAACGAGTTGTAATCAAGTTTAACTCGACACCCTTAACCTAATAGCATCCCTTTATATGTTTCCAATGCATTTACTGATTTTGGAGGCGATAATTGAAGAGAACCAATGAGTTTAGGCAATCACCTTACGCTATAACTTGTAACATCTATTTCCTAAGTTGTAAATGTCACAACCGAGAGAAATTCATATATTCCTTGTACTTGAACACAGTGAAATAAGTTGGGCACATAGGAAAAGTCATTACATGCGTCTTGGTCAAAGGAGGGTCTTGAAATCCACTCGAAAGGCCATCACTCCACCGACGCTATAATAGTTTCACTATTGCGGCATAGGTGCCGTGATGAGTAAAAATGCATCGTAATTAAATGTGACTCGACACCCTCAACCTACCAGCTTTCCCATATATGTTTCCAATGTTTTTACTAATTTTGGAGTTGTTAACTAAAGCAAAATAGCTTAGAGCAATTCATATATTCCTTGTACTCGAACGTGTTGAAGTAAGTTGGGTATGATATAGAAAGTCATTATGTGTGTCCTAGTCAAAGGATGGCCCTAAAATCCACTCAGAAAGTCATTACTACACCCATGTAGTAACATTGTCATCATCGCTACATGGGTGCCATGATGGCCCAAAAAATGGTGAAATCAAACGGGCGGTAAAATTGTTACCCGTACAATGTCCAAATGCGTGTTCAGAATGTTAGGGCCCCGAAGTCAAAATGAAATATCATCACTGAACCCATGCAGCAATATATAGAACAATCACTACACATGTACCGTGATGAGCTGAAATGCATTAAATTAGAATATCATGTGAGCATTTATCATGTGACCACAGCTACACTAAAACATCGGAGTGTGTCTTGTCAAGGTTTTTGTTACTTTAGGAGCCATAAACTATAGCCAACTACGGAGTTTATTCAATCATTACACTCTTAACTCATAGAATTTTTTTAGTATGTAGTCAATAGGACTAAGTATGTGGAATCTAACGATGAGCCCCAAAATCACCCAAGAAGGCCATCACGGCACATATGCAGTGACAGCAGTTGAGATCATTGCATCCCTACAGTGATGTTCCAAAACACATTGAACTCTAGTATTCTGTAAGCTTGGAATCCTATAAACGTGTTTATTGCATTATAACCTATGAACGGTAGCAAACTAAGCTTACATCATGAATCAACATAACTGCGTTGAATTTAACTTATCTCTCATCCCGAATAAAACAAACTTAACGCAATATACTCAAAATAGTATCGTGTGCATCCTGGTAAAATGGAGGTCCCAAAATCACACTAGAATTGCATCACTGCAAGGTTGCAATTATAGTAGTACGTGTCACTGCATGAGTGCAGTGATGTGTAGAAATAAACCTGTAGTAATTGTACCTAACATTCGACATAATAATTTGTACCTCTAATGTTATTTACACTAGAATTCAACTGCAAATTTGTACTAAACAAACTGGATAGAGAAATCATAGGTGGAGGTCAACTTTATGTTTAACATAATCAATTTATGTTAAAAGGTATAACTTCATAACTGCACTGCATATTCACTCTCATTTTCTGAGTACAATAAAATCAATGGAATATGAATAAAAAATGTAGTGTGTGCTATCTCTTTTTTTATTTATTTATGGTTATTTATTTATTGTTTACATGGTTTCAGCAATTGTATTGTTAATTAATTTACTAATTTACTATTGCGCCTTTTATGCAAGAATTGTCATGCGCTTTTTAACTCTTTCTTTTACCGTATGCGTTTTTCCCTATTGGATTTCTTGATTTGTGTTTTTCGGTCATTTCTTTCTAAAACAAGATTTGCTTCCTTAATTTCTTCTGAGCTGAATTCGATCACTCCTATTGTCTCAAAAACCTACTCTAAATCAAAGACTTGTGCGTTGGGGTCTATTTTTGAGAGAGTGGCGGATTTGGTGTCTATCTATAGTGGCCAATCTGGATTTCTATAATTCCGCTCAAGTTTATCTTAGCTAAGTTTCTTAATTTCTGTATAATTCTTCCTTGCAACGATTTTCCTAAATATTATCATTTATTTTAATTCGTTTGTTATGCATTTTCTTGCGCTGAGTTATCCTAATTTTTCCCAAACATATGAAAGCCCTAATTCTATCATTAATTTGACCTTTTTTTTTTATCATTTGGCTAATTTTAAAGCTCTAAAATTTTTATGTTTGGTATGTTTCCATTTTTTTTTTCAATTTATTATGGGATAATATATGTATGACATTTTAATTCGGATCTTATCAATTTGTGACCATTTTTTCCCAAATTAATATTTTTCGAGTGTCGTGTGTTATCTATATAAAGTCGTTTGTGATGTATTCACAAGTCACCATCAAATTGTTATACTTGAAGTTCTTTCTCAACCTTTTTGTGTTCAACTCCTCTGTGGAGATTACTTTCTTGTTGTGTTTTGTTGTCATGGCTCCGATACCGCTTCTCATCAACAATGTTGATGCCTTACCACTCAGTAATGGAGCTTTTTTACTGAGTGGGGCCAAAAAGTGGTCTATTAGATGGAATTAATAAAGGAGTATTTTGAATGCTTACCGGCATGATGAGACTATTTAGTATTCAATATTTTACAAGAGTAATGCTATTTAGCATAACTGGTGTTTGGCACCATATCAAGGTGATATTAAATGATAAGTTTAATTAAATGAGCTATTTATTTATTCATTTAATTTCAATTATCATTTAATGTCACATTAGATGACACCTAGACTGATTTATTTTATAAAGGTATGGAAAGTATTGTTCTTTAATTGTTATAGTCTTCTTTATATTGTTTATTGTATCTGTAATATTGTACATTATAATTGTCTCTTTTATAACTATGTTTAAAATAAATTATTTTGATTTGTGTTCATTGACTTATTTTTATTTAATTGTTCTTTCTAATAGGTTCTGCGCTGGTGTATACACTTGGAAAAACTACTACTTCATATGCTTTTGGATTCTTCATTCTTATGGATTTAATTCTTTCATGTATTTATTCGTTAATCTTATGAATGAATTTTCACAATAATGGTTTACATTATCTTGAACTGCTTTTTTATTTTTATCCCATGCAACACATGAGTGTAGAACTAGCTAGTCTTCATAACGCTCGATAACTTACGTCCCAATTCCTCAACTCCCTTTGCAAATTCTAATTAATCACATCTTCCATCTGATTTTCTTAAGCTGTTTTTCTTGAACTCAATTAATTTTTCTTTATTAGTTTTTTACTTTGATTCTTTCAAGTAATTTCCTACTCATACTTATTTTCCTTTTAAGTTATTATTACTAATAATGTAGTATTACCATACATAAGAATTGTAAAAAAATATAACATTTTTAGTACTATCGTGATAGTCTTATTCTTGAAATTGTAGTTCCATGCTTAAGTTCGCCCCCGCTAAGTTGGAATCCTAACTCTACCCCTGAGCTTGTCACCTAAACCACCCAAACCACAGGGTATTCTTGGCATTTCAAAGTCACCCAACTCCAAAATTGAGTAAGGCTTCTTGACGAAGAGTATTAGACGCAGTAGCTAAAGGGTTACTTTTCATTCATCTGAAAAACTCTCGGCTACAACCAAGAGAGTATTATTCTGATGACCGTTCTTTGTTGTTTGAGGTCCTTGGAACATTAGATCAACAAAACACTAGCTTGATGGAGTATGAGATACGCAGGGAGATTGGGAATGCACCAATTTATGGTAAGTGACCACATGTATGATCACGTTCTAGTTGCAAACAAAATGTATAATTCATCACATATTGTTGCCTTTTCCCCTAATTTTTGTTACGTCACTTGATGTCTTTAGTTGAGAAGTAGTCTTCAATGTTCATATTGAAATACTTCCATGGAGGCACAGTGGGGGAAGGTTGATTTCGTAACAACTTGGATTGAGACCTATTCTTGACAATTGAGTTGGAGGGAATTGCAGAAACCCTAGGTTTGCGCCAACTGCTAAGGTATCTCTACAAACGACCCAATCTATCCCCTCTTGATGGGCTTAAATGACTCAAGAATGATGATGATGAAGCACTTGAAAATTGATCTTCATGTGATGACAAATAAGTTCAAAGAAGGATTCATCTTGCCTCAATATATCTCATCCAAACCCCAGTTTGCTGATTTGTTTACCAAGGCTTTATCTTCTCCTCAATTTCACACCTTTTCAAGTTGGACTTCGAAGATTCTCATCAAGCTGCAACTTGAGGGGGTGTAGGAGTTATGTACTTCTATTAACAGTTCAAGGTCCTCATATGTAAATAGGTTGTAGTTTGTTACATAGTTGTGTATTTTCGTTAGTTAATAGTTTAATTGCTTAACTTATATATGTAAATATTCTCCTGTAGTGACAATTAGAACGAATTGAGATTTTCCTTCCATCTAATTTCCCTCTCTGTCACGAATGATTTGAGCTCAATGATCAGTATAGAAAGCATCCAATTATTAGTTCGTTGTGATAACCATTAATATTGACTTGGAACCCAACATATTTTAAATTTGTATCAAGGACGGATATAACATCCCGCAAAATCTTACAAACAAATTAATCAATATGCTAGTTATTTTGATAATGATAGGGAATTACTTGAATTTCAAGGTTATATGATTATGACTCAATTGAACACCAAGAAGTAGAATGTGACAACATAATCGTACCGAATTGCAAAGTTACAAGTTTGTCACACAATTGAATGACAAAAATTGGAATATGACAATGTGATCGTATTGAATTATTACAAGATTGTTACTCAAATGAATGCCAAGAATTAGAAGATGATGATCGATATTTTGACAACAAATTAGAATTAGAAGATGGTTATTAACTATATGGTCAATATTTTGACAATAAATTGAATATTAAGTAAGAGGCTTCCCAAGCAATAAGTAGATAAGCTTAAATAAGCCATCTGTTAAGATAATAAAACATCACATGAGAAAATAAGGAGGGATATTTATCATGAGCTTTGTTGGCAAAAAGCTCTTAAACCTCCAATTGTACTCATTCCCATTGGCTACTCTCCAAATTATCTAAATACACTTGTCCCTAATTCTATTTGACAAAACTCTCAAAAGTTCTTTACACTCGTTCCCATTGGCTATTCTCAAAACTATCTAAGGCCAATTGTCTTGCCTCCTATTGGTGAAACTCAAGCTCTTCATATATATAAGGGAAATTCGTCCATAAAGGAGTAGGGTGAGAGAACACCATGAGAAACTCACCCAAACACTTATTTGTCACTTGAAAATGGCCTCTCTTCATATATAGGAAAAATTCAACTTGAAACCACACTTTGATTGAGGAATATCAAGGTTTTGGATGCTCTTTTCCACTTAGAATTATTCAAGGATCTTTGGGAAATCAAGAGGTGAGTAACTAATGCTTTGGTTCCTTTTTTGTATTCATGAAGTTTTGATAAGATAAGCATGAATTTTGATGGAAGTCTTCCATGAAATGAACATACATTTTGATGCATTGAAAAGAAAGATTGATTTATTCATTTAATTTGAATCACTTGTTGATTCTCTACCCGTCTTGTCTTTGCCATACTAGGAGCCATCTAATGATACCGAGATGGACAATGATTAGTATGGTATTTTCTTTGTATTTGTATTGCTCTATGTGAAAATTTCGATAGGGGTTAATCGGGATTTGATTGTGGATTCACTTAAATATACATTGCCATGATTGAATGATATTGAATGATATGAATTTCGCGTGCACTATGAGTAATAGTTTAACTAGTGATAGGGCCCTCTTGTGTATTCAAAAGCTTTGTGCATTCCATAGTTTTCTTGAAAATGAATCTTCCAAAGGAAAGGTGAATCAAAGGGTTTTGTTACTTATTGAGTACTTTGTACTCACTCCTCTTTTCTACAATTTTATAAATGATTGAAGATACGATCTTTGGAAAATAAACCGTGAGTTGGAACATGTCCGCGAACGGGAGTAGGGTTTTACATGTAGTGGAATATTTTCGAAAATACTATAATTGCACTTATGAACATAATACCTTTTGTATTAATATAAATACAAAAAATACTTAATACATTTTGTATTAATAAGTATGTTCACTTCTCTATAATATACATATATTTTTATGCCTAGTATATAATAAAATGAAAGTGTAATCTTTGTACTGATTGAAAGCTTACTTTTCACTGTAAAAGCTTTCTAATGGTTTGGCTCGCCTAGGAAATCAATTAAATAAATCTATTAATATAACTTGTTGTGTTCTTTATATTTTATTGCAAACCCAGTTATAATGATTCTTTAAAAATTAAATAACTTGTTACTTTAAATAATTAGCCTTATAAAATGTTAACCAATCTAAAGGCAAGAACAATTTGATTGTTTTGTACGTTCCATTCCCGCTATTTGTATTGAAGATTCCGCTATTGTATTTATTCACCAATATAAATAATTCGAGAAAATTAAATATTAGCAGGGGCGTTACAAGAATGGTATCAGAGTAGCGTTCCAATGGCAATATTCACATAATCTACTCCGCGCGAGGTATCAACCAACCGGTTTGCAAGTAAGTTACTACTTACCCAGTTTATGAATAATTTGTATTTTTTTTTAGTTTTGTAAGGATTATACATATTAGATACATGATAAAAGTTTTGGAAAATAGAAGTCAAATGTGAACTCCCTTAGTATATTGACATTGATTCGATCTTCTTTAGAGAATGCTAAAAGTTGGAAAAATTAATCTTACCAACTCAAGAAAGAATGAGGAAATGAATCCTACAAAGTAGCAGAAGAAAGATAACCCAAGGAATTAAAGTTATCAAGTCTTCTAACAACGATAGATTTTGATAATAACGCTATCAATTTCAAGGAAAACGGAAGAGAAGAATGATACCTTTTACTTTGGTTTCAAATATCAAGTTAACCTTAGAAGATATCAAATGGCTTCTATTTATACTTTAGGGTATTTTGGAACCAAGATATTTACAAGGGAAATGAGAAAAATGAACAAAAAGAGATCGGGAGGAAAAAATTTTAAGGTTACCATGTGGCCGCACAATTGATCCATGTGGGCGCATGGCACCCGTGGTGAACTGTGGAATACATTCTGTGGCCTACTCATAGACAACAGATTTTTTTTCCTTATGTCGGTGCTACCATGCGGCCGCATGGTGATAGCATGCGGCCACATGCCTCCCGAAGACAGATTTTCTGAAAAATTTTGCTCAAGTCTTTAAACTTTCTAATTTGTTCCAGATTAACCCAAAAACTTATTTTATGCTGAGTCCTTCTGGGGAGAGTAACTCTCCCCATAGGGAGAGAACCTCTCCCCCTGATTGGTGGGAATGGGGGGCCCCCTGATTCCCACCAATCAAGGGGGTGGTTCTCTCCCTATGGGGAAAGTATTACTCTCCCCAGAATTTTTGATTTTATGCTCTTTTAAGCTTCAACCTCTATTTTTTCACTTGATTGATCCTTACTTCAATCAAAATGATTTCTTTTGACTATTTTGCATATAAATCAAACTCGGTCTCCAATGTTTCTCATACTTGGACTTGGCTTATGAACTATTACAATAATCCCATTATTGATTCTTAAATTTCTTTGGCATTAATGAAGCCTACCGGTACACGGACTGAACTTTGACTTCCTTGATTCTCATCATCAAATATAACTTTTAAATTTTTTCATTTTTTGATCAATCTACTAAAGTACAATTTTTGAGTAATTAAGGAAATAGATGGATGTCTCGTTTTATGAAAAACATAAGTTCTGCTAATTGATGTATATCCAAGAGAATTGAGAGATGATCGGTTAAGAATTCAATTGCTAAATAATCTATAGTGACGGGCTTTGAGCTATAAAGTAAACTTATGGACAGTTAAAAGAATTGACCGAATCAATTGTAATATGTTGATAGAATTGGTTTGGACTAATAGATTAATTGGTCCTGGAAATCTTGATAGCCACAAAATTTAGTCATGAACAAGGATGAATTTTAGTTGTATTTTTGACCTCTTGATTTGATATTTGGGAATTGAATAGATGATAAACATATGGCAAAGACATGGCAAGTAACTTGAATTCAATCCCTCAACTTCTTTCGAATTTTTGTCTTGACTTATGGATTCTATTCATTACTAAACACTCCAAAGCAATATACAAATATGCCTAAAAATTTGAAGAATGAAAGATTGTTCATTTTTATGCCTTTTGATTTAATCCGTTGCCTCCTTTATTGTTGTGTCCCAATAAATCTTTGCGCGCCCTTTCAATGTATTTTGAAAGGCCAACATTCTTCAGACCAAGGATTTGCTTTGTTGAACTTGATTTCTTCTTGATACAATTTTGCACCCCCCTAAATTGTCAGGAATTTCCATTCATCATGTGGTTTATTTAAACTACGGAAAAACTCTTGAAATAATATCTTTTCAGTTCCTACTAGAAATGACCAACCCTCTTGAACATTCTTGCAGGAAAATTGATTAAATCACTTGTCTTCTTTTGCTAGAGTCAATATTTATTTCGTATTTCTTGCCTGAAAATTTTATTTCCTTGAATACAACGCCTTTGCCTATAAGTGATTAACATCCCTCTTTTCTCATGTGTTCTTAATAAACTCATTACACTTTATTTGTCAACAATAATTCTATTGTTTTGAACATGAACTTCGAAACATTTCTCTTTGCTTGATACTAGTAGCCTCTTTATTTTGAGACCTTAATTTCTTGTTAACTCTTCGCTTGATTCTAAACCTTATCATGTATTATTTTCGAGAAAAATTCTACCATGAAAATTCTCTTTAATAAAAATGGAAACCCCTTGGAAAAGATGTTCTATTGATATATGACTAGATATTAGTCCTTGTAAAATTGAAGTTTGGAAGAAACTTGTTTCTCCCCTTATACTTTCTTTTTCTTGTTCTCACCTACTTTTGATTGTCTTTGATTGTCTACTTTTATTGCTTTTTCTTGACTATATGCCTTTATTCAATACCTTTTGTTACCACTTGACTAAACCCATGAGATTGTTTGATTATTGTCTATCGACAATGGTTCTTCTTACAATTTCAAAAACCTTAATTGCTTGACAAAAGGACTTCATGTTTCCGCCTCCATTCTCTTCAGCTTGGTTTGATTACAAGGGACGTTGACTCTTCTACAGTTCTAGATTATTTCCTTGTTAACTTTCTTCATGCCAATGTCCCCCTAATGTATTTGTTATTCAAAATGCCTTTGATATGTGAGTTGATATTAGTACCTTGAAAAATTTTGAAATTTGGAGAGAATTTGTTTCTTTTCTTCTTCTTTCTTTTTCTTGTTCACATCTACTTTCGATTATCCTTGATTGCCTATTGGACATCTCAGAATCTTCTTTGGCTTCCTATTACTTTTAATTCCCTTTTCTTGAATACATGTCTTTTTTCAATGCCTTTTGATATCGTTTTGATTGGGTTCACGAAATTGTTTGGTTGTTACCTATTGACATTAGTTCTTTTTGCAATTTGGGAAACCTTATTTGCTTGACAATGGACTTATACAAATTTGAAGTAATTTTGTCCATGTACCTTACTTTATGTTTCCGCCTATTTTCCCTTCAACCGTGTTTGATCTCATGGGACATCAACCCTTCTACGGTTCTTTACTATTTTTTATTTTGCTAACTTTTCTCATCAAACATCCCTCTATTTTATCAAACTCTAAAACGGATGGGTTTTTCCCTTCTTGCCTTGTTTAGTCCTTGCAATTTGATTTGAAGCTCAAAATGAAATTTTGAAGTTCAACTTAACGAAAGAAGTATGAAACACTGGCTTGAAAATTGAAAACATACTCAAAATAGTTTTGAAAAAATACGAGTGAAGGAATCAAACTTTGCTAGTTGGTATTCGTGAATAACCAATTGGTAGTCCTAACCCATTTTGAATAAAGTTTGAATAAAATTTTGGGTAATTAATTTGTTAAAACTTTGAATATTTGCTCAACCCGATTTTTGAGAAATTATGATTAGATATGTTAAAGACGAAAAAATAAATTTGATTTTAGGTACTTCAATACTAAAGATGGATGAAAAACTCATGTATGAAAGATGGGACTAATCACTCTAGCGCTACACAAGCTCCTAACGGTAAAAGAAATGAGAGCATGCAGCGGAAACAATTGATGGAATGAAAGTAACTTATGTAATGATATTACAGAAGAGAAACGGAAAGAAGTACCTTCCATCTAGAGACTTAGATGAAATTTTGAAAAAGAAAACATAAATATGCATTACATACCTTGAATAACTTTCAAGTAATTGTGAATTTCGAGGACAAAATTCTTTTAAGGAAGGTAGATTGTAACATTCCGCAAAATCTTACAAACAAATTAATCAATATGCTAGCTATTTTGATAATGATGGGGAATTACTTGAATTTCAAAATTACACGATATGACTCAATTGAACACCAAGGAGTAGAATTTGAAAATATAATCGTATCGAATTGCAAAGTTACAAGTTTGTCACACAATTGAATGATAAAAATTGGAATATGACAATGTAATCGTATTGAATTGTTACAAGTGTTATTCAAATGAATACCAAGAATTAGAAGATGATTATTGACAACATGATCGATATTTTGACAATGAATTGGAATTAGAAGGTGGTTATTAACAATATGATCAATATTTTGACAATAAATTGAATAATCACTTGAGTTTACATCAACTATGTCACAAGATTCAAATATTGTTACTCAAGTGTGGTTATTGATTGGTATGATTGGAAGTATAATAACCTAATCGTAAAACCATATTAAGTAAGAGAACTTCCCAAGCAATAATTAGATAAGCTTAAATAAGCCATTTATTAAAACTAGTAGGGATAACGTGCATTGCACGTGGTGTTAGAGAATAGTATGTACAGTTAGTTTTCAACTATATTACCTTATGATGTCAATTGGAAAAAAAAATACAATTACCTTTTGATGATTGATAAGACTATTATCTCATTCATTAAGAACTTGATCATGTGTTTATGTTGTTTCCCGAGCTGCAAATGTACAAAAAAGAAGGTTAACAAAATTAATTTTTTTAAATCAATTGAATTTAATAGTAATAATTATGTAATATTGTACCTTTGTTGAAGTAATTCTTTGTACACAATGGTTTTTTGTGTAGGTCCTCACTGAAGTAGATTTGTCTGATTTGATGAACAGTTTAGTGGTGGTATGCATAGAGATTCCCCTTGAAAGTGCAACATATAGTTGACCATGACAGAAAACATGTTGAGGTAGATACATATAGCCCAACATGAGGTATTATTTGTCCTTGCGCTTATTTATCGTCATTGCAAAACAAAGACGTACGGGAAATTGCTTTCTCTTAAATTTGAATGGATATTTCTCATCATTTGCTAGACTAAGAGGTATTCTAGGAGTAAGATTTGCTTCGCAGCATGTGGACCCATTGTAATTTCTGCATGTATGACATTATTACTAAAAGCTTTGCATACTATTCTTGTTCCGTTGCAAAGTCCATTTGATATCTAAATCCCTTAATAGCATAACTGGACAATGTTTTTTCAAAAGCAATTTTGTGGTAGAACTCCGTTTGGTGGTAATGTATTAAAAAATTCTTCTTAGTAGTAAGCATTTTTGTCGTCGACTGCTTCATCAAAGCTTATGCATTCTTTAAGTTCTCCAGGAAAAATGTCTATAATCATCTCATTCAAATGATCAACATACTCATTTTTTGTTACCAAAATTGCTCTATTTTTTATATAGTCAGGAGATTGAAAATGTTGATCTAAGTATGAAAAAATGCTGTGAATTAATTATAATTCTGATGAATCTTTTGCTTCTTCAATGAGCATTTCTTTTAGGAGCGAAATGAGATCTTCATCTATCATGGGGTTCTTGTCCATGGCCAACTCTTAAAAGAAAATTTGCAAAACTCAAATCACTAAGCGCTTTCATATTTTTAGTAAGTTTGAATTTCTCCATTTTTGTCCTATAGATACAACCTCAACGAACTGACATACATTATTTGTTGTCTTGTAGCTCGAGGTACAACAGGAAGCACTTATCTAAAATCACCTCCAAATATAAAAACTTTTCCACCGAATGGTTCACAATTTTCCATAATATCTCGTAAAGATCTGTCAACTGTCTCAACTGCAAAATATTTTGCCATTGGTGCTTCATCCCGTATGATTAATTTTGCTTTTCTAACTAATTCAACTTTGCTTTGATATACTACACATGCTTGACTCTATTCCTTGGAGTGGTATTCCAAATCGTAAATGTGATGTTTGACCGCCTGGAGTATTACAGTTGCTACATCTAAAGTTGTCGTTGCAAATGCTATTTTTCACTTAGACCTCACATTTGCAAGTAATGCTCGATAGAGAAAAGTTTTACCAGTTTCGCCTGGACCATCTATAAAGAACACACCACTCTTTTCGACATCTACCCGTTCAATTATTATATCATAAGCTATTTTTTGTTCTAAATTTAGCTTCAACTCAGCAAGTAAATCATCTGAAGATATTTCAATACTTTCTTCTTCTAATGTTTCTTTTCTCTTTTGAGTATATGATCAGATTCTATAGTTGGCAAATCATACTGCCCAATTTTATGTTCCATAGACTTTAGAATGTCCTTTATATCTCTTAAGGTAGACTGTATTTAGTATTGATGGTGCAATTCCTTTTATGATAATCTTCAGATAATAAGTCAAAATACATGTCCCGTAACTTCCTTATTTCGGTAGGCTTGCAATATACTAATATAGTGATAAATAATCTTCGCATGGCTTTTGACATTTCATATGTCAATGCTACATTTAAATAAAATTTAGACAAACCATAATACTATTGTCGGACTCAAGAAGTCCTCTTTGTTGTGCAGCTTCTTTAAATGTTGAATATGTTACTCCATTGACAGTTTGTAGATACTCAAAAGAAGTCAGACCTTTGACATGATTGAGTAGTAATCTTAAGTAGTATCTTTCTCCTTCAATGGGAGAAACTCCATTTATTCTTGATGTCACTACTCATCTTTTCCTTAGTGTCCATTTCTTTGCTTTTTTATTTCATACTTAATGTTCTGGAACTTCTTTGTATAAAAGAGCCCTTGCATTTGGACAATTTTGGCACATAGAAAAATATTCTATCAACATTATTTTTGAGAGATGACCTTGTTGGACAATATTTGCCAAATTTATTCCTTCCTAAAAAGATACTGAATGCATGTTTGGGAAGTGTAACTGTAGGTTTGTTACTGGCGGGTAGTTCTCATTCAATTTAAATTCAAAAATTCTCCACATCGCTTCTTGAGCTAAAACCTTTTAGCAATCTTGACGCATGAAGACTGACTTACAATTATGACAATGCGTATAATGTCTATATGAAAAATTAAAATTGATTAGAATAGAGAAATATTAATTATAGTATAAAAGATAATATGAATAATGTACAATCACCTATTATATTAGCATTGTTTCCTATGCTCCAAATTCAATGAAATTGTACAGATTCTTAGCCGTTGAAGTAAAATCTTCAATTCCATCAATATTAGTCATCAAAGACAAATGATAACTCAATTGATCATGTACGTTGAGAAAATCAGTATTCACTGGTTTGACAGTTCCGTTATGAATACGATAGAATTTATTTCTTTCTAGAGTCTGTTCCAACTGTGATATAGTCTCGTTGTACATCAATGCTTGTACTTTAGTTCCCTACAAAAAAAAAATACATAATCATAAAATTATAACAAAATAATCTATGATTTGCAAAGATAAACACTATTAACGTAATGTACAAATAATAGATGTATTTAAAATACTTAACATCTTCATATATCAAAATAGGCTTCATCATTTCTAGGAGACTGTTTTTATTCTCATATATTTCAATGGCTCTCTTTCTAATAACACGCACTTTTATTGTCCATTCTTTTTTATATAATTTAAGATTTTTTATTGGAGTATGAGACTTTTGCTCTTCAGTCATTGTACCTAAACCAAAATAAGATAATTAGATAAGTACTTTTTCATATTAGGATCAACATAAAAATAAGTCCAAAACGTTAGTAAAATAGAATGAAAGCATTTCCACTAAAAAAAATTCTTAAAAAATATTACCGATATGCTTAACAAGAAGAACTAAGTAGAGAGTAGTAGTTTGTTAAAAGGAGAAGTAAAACCAAGAAAAACCAAGTAGCGAGTAGTAGTTTGTTAAAAAAGAGAAGTAAATTTAGAAATGCAAAGTGAATTTGTAATTATATGCGGTTTGAACTTCATTATATAGTATTAGTTGATTCTATATTCGTCATTACCATAATCAATTCCACCGGTTCCTATAATGTCATTATTACCAATATAATCACTCCATTCATGGCATTTACCAATGGTATTTATAATAAATTTATGACTATTAACTAAAGGAATACAAACATTACACATGACCAAAAAATAAATTGAAAAACGCAAATCAGTGTGATGAGAAAACCATTAGAATAAATCCATTAAGTATAAAGAATATCGTTTATTATCTCTTTTGTTTTGGAATCGTCAAGTTGGTGTATGAATTTATCTCATTATGCATTTGGTTTCTTTATTGCGTGTCGTATATGATGTATGTAATTTAAAATTGAAATAATGTGCTAATACCAATAACCACCCCATTTATGGCATTTACTAATGGTGTTTATTATAGATTTAATACCAACCTTTACTACCGTTTGAATGAATACTACCATACGTTTCGCCTATATGATTATTCCATTAAGTATAAAGAATATAGTCTATTATCCCTTTTGTTTTGGAATCCATGTCAAGGTGGTGTATGATTTTTATCTCATTACGCGTTTGGTTTCTTTGTTGTGTATCAATTTAAGTTTATCCTGTGTGATGTGATTCAATTTACTAATTGCTATTTATAAATGCATGATTTACTTTATATATATATATATAATCAAAATAATAATTAATAATGTCAAGAGACAAATATGAAATTAAGCTAAATGAGTGGGGGTAGGATGTAATAAATAATGTCAAGGGGCAAGTATGAAATGCATTTACTAATGGTGTTTATTATAGATTTAATACCAACCTTTACCACCATTTGAATGGATACTACCATACGTTTAGCCTATATGATTATTCCATTAAGTATAAAGAATATAGTCTATTATCCCTTTTGTTTTGGAATCCATGTCAAGTTGGTGTATGATTTTTATCTCATTACGCGTTTGGTTTCTTTGTTGTGTATCGATTTAAGTTTAGCCTATATCATGTGATTCAATTTACTAATTGCTATTTATAAATGCATGATTTACTTAATATATATATATATAACCAAAATAATAATTAATAATGTTAAGGGACAAATATGAAATTAAACTAAATGAGTGGGGGTAGGATATAATTAATAATGTCAAGGGGCAAGTATGAAATGCATTTACTAATGGTGTTTATTATAGATTTAATACCAACATTTACCACCGTTTGAATGAATACTACCATACGTTTAGCCTATATGATTATTCCATTAAGTATAAAGAATCTAGTCTATTATCCATTTTGTTTTGGAATCCATGTCAAGTTGGTGTATGATTTTTATCTCATTACGCGTTTGGTTTCTTTGTTGTGTATCGATTTAAGTTTAGCCTATATGATGTGATTCAATTTACTAATTGCTATTTATAAATGCATGATTTACTTACTATATATATAATCAAAATAATAATTAATAATGTTAAGGGACAAATATGAAATCTATATATATATATATATATATAAACAGATTAGTCTGAGGTACATTTGTACCGCAGTTTTCCCTCCAAAACTGTCTTAAGTGAGGACATTTTAGATATTTTTTTACATGTTAGGTAGATTCTGTGGTACATTATAAAGTAATATGATACTTATCTATTCTTATCTTCAAATATTTTGATTAAATATTTTGTTGGATGTATTTTATCTTCTTAAATATTTTGTTAGATTAATTTATATTCAATGTTTTTTTTATTTTTTAATTTAAATTTTTTTTAATATGCATATCTTATCTAGGAAGCATTTCGTAATTTGTATTAAACTATTTAATCTTTAGCTGATGCATTAATTTTTTAATTATTGTTTATATGCTTTTTAAATCGAGTCGTTAATTTTGATATGACAAATATAGTTTAATTAATATTTCACAGTTTACAAAATTCACAGTTAGTCACGGAGAAAAATAAAATATTTAATTTCCTGAGATATAAGAATGATAAGGGGTCGGGTCAAGGTTGGGTATGCTACACCCATTAAAGTACATAACAACTTTTTTCCTCATCCCCACTTAAATTGGAGACGGGTCACGGAAGGGCTAGTACATGTAATTCATATTACCCATTTATTAGCCAATTATATATTTATATATTTCTATTTTTATTTTTTGTTTATTAAATAGTATTCTAAATATTAAAATTATAATTGAAATTACTGAGCTTTCTTAATATGTTTTATTATTTTTTTACTTTTCAAACCATTAGAGTTTTTAGTAAATATTTTTATTTTTGTCCAAAAAAAGGTAAATAGGTCGGGTACGAGTAAAAATTATCATACCCTTCCTCGGTACATTATAAAGTCAGGTCAATTTTTTTTATCTCGTCCCCGATCGAATTACCTATTTAGTCGGCTACTCCCTATCCTAATAGGATCGGGTACTGGTGGGTATCGAGTTTTTCAGGTCTTTTTGTAATTCCTATTAAAGTCACTTAATAGTATTTAAAATCGAGTAAGCACATAGTAACTATTATTTAACAACAAGATAATCAAAACATTAGAGTTCAATATGATTAATTATACATTACTTAACATTTCATACTAATGTTAGATATAATTTGATTTGGTATCTTCCCATACAACGCACGGGTGATAATTTAGTTAAACTAAATGAGTGGAGGTAGGATATAATTAATAATGTCAAGGAGCAAGTACGAAATTAAATTAAATAAGTGGGGTAAGGATCGTCCAAAAATGTTTCCCCCACTTATTCTCTTTTAGATAGTATATATAGATAATAAAACAGCACATGAGAAAATAAGAAAGGACACTTATCATGAGCTTTGTCGGCAAAAAGCTCTTAAACCTCCAACTGTACTCATTCCCATTGGCTACTTTCCGAATTATCTAAATACACTTGTCCCTAATTCTATTTGACAAAACTCCCAAAAGATCTCTACACTTATTCCCATTGGCTATTCTCAAAACTTTCTAAGGCCAATTGTCTTGCCTCCTATTGGTGAAACTCAAGCTCTTCATATATAGAAAAGAAATTCGTCCATAAAGGAGTAGGGTAAGAGAACACCCTGAGAAACTCACCAAAACACTTATTTGTCACTTGAAAAATGCTCATTTTCATATATAGGAAGAATCCAACTTGAAACCACACTTTGATTGAGGAATATCAAGGTTTTGGATGCTTTTTTCCACTTAGAATTATTAAAGGAATTTTTGGCAAATCAAGAGGTGAGTAACTAATGCCTTCATTCCCTTTTTGCATTCATGAGTTTTGATAAGATAAGCATGAATTTTGATTAAAGTCTTCCATGAAATGAACGTAGATTTTGATGCATTGAAAAGAAAGATTGATTCATTGCATTTGAATGACTAGTTGATACTCTACCCGTCTTATCTTTGCTTTGCTTTATTGTCATACTAAGAACCATCTAAGGATACCGAGATGAGCGACAATTAGTATGGTATTTGCTCTGTATTTGTATTGCTCTATGTGAAAATTCCGGTAGAGGTCAACTAGGATTTGATTGTGGATCCACTTAAATGTACATGGCCATGATTGAATTGATATTGAATGATATGAATCTTGCGTGCACTACGGGTAGTAGTTTAACTAGTGATAAGGCCCTCTTGTGCATTCAAAAACTTTGTGCATTTCATGGTTTTCTTGAAAATGAATCTTCCAAAGGAAAGGTGAATCAAAGGGTTTTGCTACTCACTGAGTATTTTTTACTCACTCTTCTTTTCTACAATTTTGTAGATGATTGAAGACATGATCTTTGGAAAGCAAGCCATGAGTTGGAACATGTCCGCGAGCGGGAGTAGAGTTTTGCATGTAGTGGAAACCTATCTTCGAAACTACTATAATTGCACTTTATTAATATAACTTGTTGTGTTCTTTACATTTTATTGCAAACTCAGTTATAATGATTCTTCAAAAATTAAACAGCTTGTTACTTTAAATAATTGGCCTTTTAAAATGTTAACCAATTTAAAGGCAAGAACAATTTGATTGTTTTGTACGTCTCGTCTCCACTATTTGTATTGAAGCTTCTGCTATTGAATTTATTCACCAACATAAATAATTCGACAAAATTGAATATTAGCGGGGTGTGACAACAGATCTCAGATTTTTAGTGACAAGGTTTAGAACATACAAAATATCAAATCGATTAAAGCTGTATATAATTTTTTTGAAAATTCCTACATTAAATTTTAAAAATTTTTTGGGCCGACACAGGATTGGGTCCGTCCATGATTTGAATACTTTCTTTAGAAAAGTGAAAACCCATTGAACTAATCACTTGCGTTGTTTTTCATCTCTATAGAAAGTCTATTCAACTCTCGGCAACTTCGATAGGCAAAAGGGTAGTTTAATATGTACAAGTAGTTACACTTGCATCTTGCATAAATCATACCAAATTACACAAATTGTAAAAATCAGGTGAAACTTTCCATTTTATTTCAAGACTACAAAGACTGAATTACGATTAGTAATGATTAATAAATTTATGAAAATAGTATATACATATATATATATATATATATAGACGCACAAACAATAAAATTAGAAGCAATAGATTCAGCTCCTATGATCAAGCGTCAGTTACATAAATCAAATTATAACAAATTATATATAACAGCAGCTAGAATCATTTAATTCATGAGAGTGAAATGGATTGCTACCAAAATAATAACCAGGATATGACACATTCGAACTTGATCATGCTTTTGAATGAGAAAATATGTGATGTGGGGATTTGAGATTTCACATTTTGCCTAAAAAGCTCTCGAGAAAGGCTCAATCGACTAGTCGTTCAGATATGTCTTGGTTCTTTGCTATCATGAGTGGTTCTTTGCTATCGTCAGTGGCAAACATTATTCATTCAAACAAAAATGATGATTGATTGAGCCATGGGAAAATTGTTTTACAATGTTGAGGGAAAAAAAAATATGTTCCATTGATTCTGTATTGATTCAAATGTAAGAGATATGTGACTGTATATAGCTTTATAATTTTGATTTTCATCTCTAATATGGCATGAATCGCTTCCTTTCTACTTTTTGTTTTTTTTTTTTCAAAAAATAAGAAATAAATCGGATATTAGTGGTTTCCATTGATAGTAGACATGATGAAAACGTCTGTTTAGTTTTGTATTTTGGTCACCATATTGCATTTGGGATATATATGATATATATATATATTTGGTCTTAGTAGCAACGTTTTTACTGCTAGGAACCATGGCGGAAATTGGCGCTTTCTTGTTGCACAAGGGCAGTGGCCAAGTTGCCAGCTTAAATATTGGGGAGTGTAGATATTGTGAAAGTTCTAAATGTTTTCATCAATCAACTATGATTTGCAGAGGTTTTCTATCAAGTAGGATATGTTGACCCTATCCAGCTTGTAGCAAAGCTCGTACATGAAACTGATGAGCGATATATATATATATATATAAATATATATACACACACACTAATGAAGAGGATGCAACTCATGATATTGTCTCGTGACCAAGTGTAAAAGGTATTTCATGTGATGTAGCATAGGTTTCAGTGCATTGTAAAGAGAACGGACGAAAGAAATATGATCTGGGATGTGTTGACGAAGAATGCGACCAATGTCATAGAGCATCAAAGATGGGTAAAGTGAATTTATGCAAGATAAGGCAATAGGATAAGAGTTATATATATGCTCGATGCGTGTTATCAAATGACTGGTGTTTTGCTTCTACTATTAAAAGGTTGATCTTTTAACGACGAATGTGATTTTCATCTACTTTAGCAATTGATATTGATCTTCTGACCCCTTTTTTCTGGTTGATGTTTTTTCTTGCTCTTATTTGTTTTGAACAATAAACTAAAATTCTATTCGGCTACAACTAAAAGAGCGAGTATGTACTTTTCAAAAAAAAAAAGCGGGCGAGTATGTACTTTTGAAAAAAAAAAAAAAAAAGCGAGTATGTGACACCAAAATATTTGATCTCAAAAATGATATTCATTTTGGCTACTTCAAGATCACTATACAAAGATATATTGGTTCTTGCAATTACAATGATAATAACATGTATTAGTTACAAATAAAAAGTGGAAAAAGAAATAAACAAATCATGAAGCCAGTAAAATGCAATTTCAGTAATAATCACTTTTAATTGAGTGGATATAAGGAATTGAAAGAATTAAGAGCGAAAATCATGGGTTATTTGACTGCAATATATATTTAACGGTGCAAAAATATGGTAATATATATATAGTTAATTCAATGTATAAGTTATAGTCAATATATATGGTCTCTCTCTCCTTTTTGTTTTTTTAATTACATAAATTGAAAGGAATATATATGTTATCTTAAAAAATGTCATAATAAACCTTACTTTTGCAATAAAAAAATATCTACCTGATTTTTGCAAATAAGATTGGCAATGCCGTTTTCCATGTAATTTTCCCAAAAATCATAGGGAAAAGCTTCTTCATCAGTGCATAAGCCGGTAAAAATAAATGAGGTGAAACTAGAGTATATGTCTCGGCTACTCAAACAATTCATACTAGTGTTGGATCTAAAATTTTGGGGCCATGAGTCGAAATATAAAACTGTTACTCAAATCGTAGTTTACGTCCGATTTTGATTTTATTCTTCACATATTAAATTAGTAAACAAAAAACAAAAATATTGGGACATTTTCGACTTTTACACACACGTGGTTTTATAGTAGAAAATTTCAAGAAGTTAAAAAAATAATAGAATATAAGATAAAGTATGCAAATAAATTGGAGTTGTAGAATTTTAAAAGTTGATAATGTTTTTGTTAGAGACACTAAGGGGTGTATTTATTTGGAACTTACAAAAACCTTTATAGACTTCTTTCATGACTTTAACCATTTTGTGGATTTGTCACGTCAACAATTCTAAACAATCGTTTATAAACTTTGAAACTTTTTATAACTTTGTACGGATATTTTATTAGACTTTTGCCATTTTTGAAGTTATTGTATACAATTTCAACATTGGATTGAACAACCTTTTACATGACTGAATAAATTACAACCCATAGGAAAAGTTTTTCTTGTCAATAAAATTAATTTTGGAAATGTGAAAAATCAAATAAAGAATTTGAAAGAAAACTTGAGATATGTATCGATCTCTCAAAATAAAAATGATAAAGATATAGTATGGCTTTGAACCGATGACATAACATTCCATAAAGAGAGTTAAAAAATCATATCACTAAATATTATTTTTAAATCACGAAAAAGGTTTTACCAAATTTTGGGCCCCTTCACCTCCCCTACAATCCCTTTGTAACGCACGCGTGACATGAATTTGAAATTTAATTTCAATTATAATAGGATTCTATTTAAATGATTGCTAAATAGAACTTAACATTTTAATGATTAAATATATGCATTTAGATGAAAATACAAATGAATGCAAAGGTTGGGAGATCTATTTCTCGAGACTTAAAAGACTAGTTGTAACCAACGTGTGTTGCACGTTGTTTTGAGAATTATTCTTTTTCATTTTTATCTAGATATATATTTAATAAGATATTGGAAGAATAAAATGTGACAAAACAAAAAATTAAAATAAATTTAGATCCAACAAATATGCACAAAAATGTAATTAATTAATAACTATTTTTATTAGGTTATAATAATTATAGTTAGATAAAATATGTATGACTTCCATTTAACTCGAATTCACCATTAATTTGTATTAGCTTATATGTTATGATGTTTTATAAGAATCACATGGCAAGAGTCAAATGGATAAACAAAAGTTATAAAAAAAATGATAAACAATAATAAGGAAACAAATAACACAAAAATTAAGAATAATGTTCAAACAACTACGTAACATCATGATTATCATGTTATCAAAATTGATTCCATCATATTAAATAACCAATTAATATACATATATACCTACATGTAATAAAACATTAATAATAATTAATAACTTATAATGGCATTTTTGGAAATTAAAAAAAAGGGTAGGGATAGAAGTGGAAAACAAATGTTTTACACTCATCCCTTATTTTATATGGTAGTGATCGATGACGAGGACAAAAGTGCAAATAAATGCAAAATTCGGAACCTATTTGTCCAAACATAAAGGTTGAAAATGAAAGTATGGATGAACGCAAAAGTTGAGAAGTTTGCTGCAGTTTAACCGAGTCAAAAATGGACAAACGACTTGTCTCCATGCAGAAAAAAATAAAAAATAAAAAAATTAAGAAATCATATAGTACCACTATTTTTCATTTAATAATGATGATGAGATTTCATATATATATATATATATATATAGAGAGAGAGAGAGAGAGAGAGTGATAATTTGAGTGATTAGAACAAATGTTATAATGATTGTATGTTCCAGGTAGAAAGTTTTGAATTCCAATCACACATGTTTTTTTCCCTATTTCCCTTCTCTCATATCCCCTTGTATAAATTAAAAAAAAAAAAAAAGGAACTATCATTTGAATCTATTAGCAATAATAAATTTTAAAATTTAAATTAAGGGAAAAGTTCATATATAAAAATGAATGAAATGATTGTCATACTGATTTTCATATGGTGCTTGCTCCATGCAAAAACTTACAAATAAATAAATAAATAAAAATAAAAAATGGATGAACCAATAATTGGACATAAACGTATGACATCTTTCAGAGAAGACAGACTTATATTTGAATAAGTTGTTTCATTTTAAGGATAGTAATAGGAAGAATTAAAAATGGATTAGTCAAAGTTTATTATTATTATTATTATTATTTTTGAATATTACAAGGAGAAGTGTAAGGGTGGGAATTTGAACACTTGATCAAGAGTGTGTGAAACTAACTAAGATACCACCAGACTACACGGGTCTTGGCGGATTAGTCAATTTTGTTCCACATATAATATGAGTTAATCCTTCCACCTAAAATATTAAACCATCATTGACTATAGCTTAATTGAGAAGTAAATAAATCATGTAATTTGATTTATTTTATTTTTTATATGCATGGGAGATGCTGCACCACAATTTGAATTATGGATTTTTTGTTCAATGAAATAATAATTTGAAAATTTTAATAAAGTATAAGATGACGTTTTGGTTATTGTCTCTATATTCAAACATTTTGAGAAATGAATAAACAAATAAAATAAACGAACACATATATCAAGTCAAGTCCTAGAAAATCTAAGCATGAGGAAGTGTAAATCTAAAATTTCGAACTCCTTCAAGAAAAAACAAATCTAAAATTTCAAACTTTTTGAATTCTAAACAAGTTTAAACAAAGTTGAAATATAGGAAATTTGAAGTAACGTTTAAACCTCAAGTTTAAACGAGATGTAAACAAACTTTATCTCTATATATTGTATCAAATCAAACTTATCCCTATCTGTATATTTGTACGATCTCCATATTGTACTAGTAAATCGAACTTATCTCATTAAAATAAACTGTAATTATTACCTTTCAGGGCCAAAAAAGAAGGAAAAAAAATCTGTAGTTATTGCGAGAGAGAGAGAGAGAGAGAAATCAACGACATAATTGTCGTGCTTATTTGACAAAATGGGCACCATAAGTTGACCGTTTATAAACAATGGCCGGGAATCAATTATAGAGTCACATTCCGTTAATTAATAGAATATAAAAATAAAATATATCATGGTAAGCTAACACGCGATTTGACCATGGAACAATGGTTTGTTACCCAATATTGACTAAAATTTGATGTGAGAAAATATTGTGTTCAGTTTCTTTTTTCTTTTTATCCCCCTGAAATCTTCTGCTTGGCTCATTTGATTGAAAGAGTTATTTTTTTTTTCTTTTTATGGGGATAGACTCAGACTGTAGGACCTATAAATCCTAAGTTCGATTCCTCTATATTGAGGTTTATTTTGCTTATTGTAGTTTGTTTACACTGTACTTCAGTAGGACTTAAATTTATATGCAATTATACTGTTAAAATGTAAGTTGTAATTATATTGTCAAAAAAGAAGAAAAAACACTTATTTTGCCGTTTGTCTCAAAAGGTAACCTCTATTTGATCCAAGTTAAATTTTACCATCTAGAAAGTTAATTAAAAATTTTAGTTATAATCACCCTTTTTTTGTTTTTTTTTTCTTAATCTTTTCTTCTCCATAACGCCTCCTCTTCGAAAATGACCTCAAAGAACTGCACCAAACACATTCCACCAGTGGTGGAACTAGGATTTACTTCAGTTTCGTCATGACCTTAATGTTGTGACTTTTCTATATACTAATTGTCCATGACTAGCTATATTTTGGTAAATAGAGTGCTACCGAAGGAAAATTTGCAGCTTTGAAAAGAAATGGTTGACAAAGGAACTAAGACATTGGGATTGATTTGAGGTTGGATAGGTCAAGTTGGAATTTTTTATTTATATATATAGGTTTCGGTCAATTTGAAATACTTATCAAACCATTGGACATGTTTCAATTTTTTAGATAATTTTAGCTATGAACTTGAGATCGGTTAGCAACAAAACTTCGATATTAAGTTAACTATCCAATCAAATTAAGTGAATTAATCAAGAGAATGACAATTTTTCTCATCATAACATAAAAATTTAGAAAACATGAGAGTGAATTAATAGAACTATACTCGGTCTGGCTATGGAAACCGGCCTTGGTTCTTTACAGAGTTCGGTTTCCAATCACAGACTGATACCTCACCTAACGCACAACACATGACAGCATCTCATTAGAAACCGGGCTCCGTAAAGAACCCAGCTTTAGTTCCTTAGAAATTTCCAAACTATACTTGTTTAACTTCTTGGATATCTTTAGTGAAGAATAAAATAGTAAATCAAATCAAAACAGACATTTTGGTAGGTCTCTTTGAACATTCAATACTTATGTATACTATGGTAGAAATCAATTGGTATTTGATTACATAGAAATGTATCATGTTTTATATAAGACACTAATGAAAAAGACTACTTGTACACATTGTGTTTACAAAATGAGTTGGTAAAATCAGGGTAATTTATTTTTAAATTATGTGATATGTGAAAAATATATTGTTACCACGTATTGGTGTAAAATTGCTTTTGTAAGAATTTTGTGTACATATAGTAGAACTGAATACTAATAATATACACTATTTCAATAAGTTGTGAAAGTATACGAGTCGACACACACATCAATAGTCTCAATCTAACATCATATGATATGATATCATAAGTAGAATTTTGTGTTAGTAAAGGAAAGGAAAAGAGATGTACATAAATCTAAAAGAGGGTGCGGACGCATTTGTATTTGTAAGCTAATTGGTCAATGCTAAAGGAAGGAAAGAGAAAACTCATACGTGTCCTGCATCTCTATGTAATTGGAATCTAACACCATACATAGCACCACTATACATCCATATATGATGATTTTTATTTTTTTTATTTTTTCGAAGTATGATGATTTTGATTTTTGAAAATTCAATTTTCATTTAAAATTATTTATATTTACACATTTGTTCATTAAAATAATTGAATAAATCCATAACTTTTCCTTATTTTTCAAGGGCAGATGTCCTTAGAAAAAAAAAATCATTTTACACAAAATCAATTCTTCAACCATACACCTAGTTTAAAAAAATAATAATTGTTTGATGATAATAAGAATAATCCAATAACATGGAATACACATTCTATATTAAAAGTAATAGTTTATATGTAAGATTATCGATAGTCTACAACGTCCATCTTTATAACGCTCATTTCTAATTATATATTTTCAAGTATTTCAAATTTGCATTTCGACCTTAGTGAGACACAATGCATCATTTGCAGTAAGAATTTCTTGTAAAGCTCAATATGGTCATTTGATCATTGTTGGCGCTTGGAAAGATATCTATGTTTCTATTGTTTTCCATGCAAAGTGCCTATACATGCCCCAAAAAAATATAATAATAATAATAATAATAATAATAATAACGGCGATGATGATATTGTATTCTACACTGTTTGATGACATTTTCGTGTCTCTTCTCCATGTTAATCACATTCATGCGGTTATTTGTACCAGGGGCTCACCCTCTCCCGGGGAGGGGAGGGGAGGGGAGGGGCGGGGCGCTTATGTCCGCCCAGAAAAATTTTGAAATTTTATAAATAGAAAAATTTTTAAAAAAATTTATATTATCCCATTTTGATTTATTCCTTTTTTATACCATAGCCCGTGTTGTTAAAAATCTTGGATCTATTCTCCACTGATATTGCCATAAGCTCGGAAGGTTGGATTGGGTTGGGAAGCGTGTTCAGAGAAGCGGATGGGCTGTCCACAGTACATTTGCATGGTACCGGCGAGGCGATGTTGAGTCTGTGGTGGCGGAGGCCTATGGTGCTATCACCAACAAAATTTTAGTAACAGAACCAATTTATTACTGTTAGCAATAGGATAGCAACGAGTTAGTAACGGAATATCATTTTATAATTTTTAAATAAGTCATGCGCTCATAGCATAGCAACAGAATTAGTAATAGAAACATTTCTGTTGCTCATTTTTCATTACCAATCGATCACTGAATAGTAACGTCTTAGTAACGAAATATAATTTTATAATTTTTAAATAAATCATGCGCGCATAAACCATTACTACTTTTTCATTACCAATCCTTTATTGAATAGTAACATAAACAATTTGTCACTATTAGCAATGGATTACCAACAAATTAGTAACAAATACTTTTTCATTTTTTAAATGTATATTTAAAGTCACCAATGGAATCAGCAATAGAACTAGGTCGGTTGGCAATAAACCTTTTCTAATCGGTTACTATTTGTAACGATCATCAACCATTGCTATTCGTAACAGACCTTTCTATTGCTAATTTCTGAAAGAACAAAAAACTTCATAATTGTTTCATTTAAAATTTTCAAAAAAATTTTGAAACTTTTGTTAAAAATTTTTCCACCCAAAGTAAAATGCATAGATGGACACCACATGGATTTGAAATCGGGAAATTTTTTAAGGGCACTCCCGTTTCAGTCTGTAGAATAAAATAATTTAGTCATGTAACCTATTTTTACGTTTACGTACAGCCTCAATCTAAATTTAAAAATGTTATGAATGGTTAAAAGTGTTATTAACTGAAATAAACATCAAACATTGAATCTCAATCTGTAAAATGACAATTGTAGTTATGGAATTTAAGAAGGTAGGAATAGTTAGGTGTCCTCGCCCATTAAAACAAAAAATTCACATTCATCATATTTTTATTTTAATAGAAACAAAAAAAAATTTAATAGACCGACTTTTTTATTTAATTAGCAATGAATATTATAGTGTAGAAAACCAGTGTAAAAAAATATTTATATTAATTGACACAGAAAAATAAATTTAGAGTATATATGACATATATGAAATAATATATAACAAAAATTTAATTAGTTAAAAAACCCCAATGTTTGAAAAGGAAAATTCGATATTTTTAAATTGGGAAAATTACTATAACATACTTTATATAAACTGTAGGGCAATATGTTAATAAATATATATAGTAGCCTGGTGATCCTTGCAAGAAACCAAAAGAAAAGTAATTACAATTCAAGAATTACACCAAAGCTATAAAACACAAGAAAGCTAATGAATATGGTTATGTCTTCGTCTTCTCCGGCTAAGATGGAATCAAGACTTGATCAAGGCTTAGATGTGTCAACAGTCACCAACGACAAGCCTCCTTTCTAACCAAGAGTGACCCAAAACAATAACCCTAATGAACTCTAATGGCAACACAAAAGACCAACAAGAGGGGACATTTTATGGCACTGTTTTTCTCAACAAAAACACAAAGCAAAGGCAGAGAGTCGGGTGTGGTGGTCTAGGAATGAATAAACAAACCCTTGGTTTATAATAGTAGAAAAAATAGCCATAATGGAAAGAAGTCTACCAATGTCCAAGAAAAAAACCAATTCATGCAATCTTTCCAAAAAACATGCCGCCATTCCAAACGTCCGAGAAAGGTACATGATTAATCATATTATTCAGTTACCAACGAGAGACAGTAGGTTATATTTGGGAAGTCTCATAAAGCAACTACAAATAAGTTGCTACAATTTGACACTACACTCTTGGTCCGATATCGACTTGGGCGACATTTTTGACACGTTAACGTTTTTCCAATCAACGGCTTTCGCGTTAGGTTTGCGGGTTGCGCTAGTGGGTGGGTCGGGTGAAAGAAAAAAAAATTAAAATTTTTTTTTAAGAATTCTAGTCGATGAAAGTTTGTTGCTAATTAATAACTCTTTTATCTATTAGTAATTTAGTAACGGTCTAGCATGTTACTAATTATTATCAGAAAGTTTTTGCATTACTAATTAGTAATAGAAAGTTTCGTTTCTAATTAGTAACGAAATTTTTGTTCTGTTTCTAAATTAGCCACCATGGAATTAGTGGGCGTTTTAGTATCAAAACTTTTCCGTTACTAACGGGCGTTAGACACGGAATTGACCAGTTTAGTAGGGAAATTTCCATTGATAATCGTGCATTTTCTAGAAGTGTTAGGCTGTTCGAGAAGGGATGAGGATTGCCCTTGATCGGAACTGGTGTGTGGTGAAGGTGGAGACAGTGATTCTGATCTAACACCATATAACCTTACACTATGACACCATATGTGCTATGTGGCATGCATGCCATCTAGCAAATATGGCGTCATAGTGTATGGTTCATATGATACTAGAATAGGACTCATGGAGACAGACGCACAAAGGTGGTGAGGAGCTTGGTACATGAAGAGCCATTGGCACTGCATGCATTATTGATTAACGAAGTTCAGGATTTACTTGCTAGAGGGAACTGTGGTCTGTGCTATTATATTCCTAGAGATAGGAACGAAATAGCCCACAACATTACTCTTTTGATTTAACTTGGGTTTGTAATATTGAGTGGATTGATAGCATTCCTCTCTTTATCTCGCCTTGGGTGAGAGGAAGAACATCATGATTTGCGATATGAATGAAATTTCCCTTTAAAAAAAATGGAAATCTACCTAATTATCGTAGTGTAAAATAACAAATTTTAGTTAGTTTTTTCCCTTAGCATTCATTATATATATACTGTAAAAGTCAATGCAGAATACTTAGACCAACAAAATATTGGTCGTCATTTTGAAAGATTGTCGAATTTCAAGAAGCAATTCAACAGAATGTAGTGATAAAACAATGTGAGATTTTAAATATGAAACAAGAAAAAAAAAAAAGTAAGAGTGAACAACAATTAATCAAGTGTAGATCATTAAGGGTACTTCAACTTTAAAAAGAAAAGTTACCACTAAAAGAAGAATTTGATATTTTGAGTGATCAATCAAATTTGATACACTCATCTGTTCCTTTAAGATAATTTATTTATCTTTGAAATGAGACAACAAAAAGGGAAGTATATTCTATTTTCTTGTACATATGCATTACAATAAAAAATAGGTCTTCAAAATCGGCCAACGAGATTTGGCCCAATTGATTAGGGGCTTAGGGTGAGGTACTAGGATCTAGAGGCTCAAGGTTAGATTCCCCAAGTTAGATTCCCCTATATGGGGTATTTGTGAGTATTTTCTATAATTTATCTATAACGTACATTCCCTAGGTGTTTGTATTATTGATTTTCCCTCACATGGGAGTTTGATTTGCTTTGCGACTTTGCGCTGTATTTGTAATCGTACTTGCAAAAGAAAAAAAATGGTTCTTGAGAACCGGTGGACATAGCTATGTGAAATCTGCAATGTATTTCATACTTGTTTCTTTTAAGTTTTAATAGTTACATTCAGTAAATTGTTTGACAAGTCATCTTCATAATTTAAAATAAAATGTTACCTATTAACTTCTTTTTACTCCTTCCATCCTACAAAATAGCTTACTCATAGTTTCACAAGGGTTAAAAAATGGTCAATTAATATTGTTGGAACTTGAAAGAGTAAAATTTAAGTTTATTTTTCTAATATACCCTTTAATTTATTTACTTTTTGCTTTTATACTTTTATTTTATTTTTTGATATAATTTGGGGAACCTCGGGGAGGAGTATAAACTCGAACCCAAAATCTCCCTTAATATAAGCCCTTTTTTATCACTTGAGTTATCACCCTTGGTCTTTTATATGTTTATTTTATTGATAACGATAAACATTAATTGATAGAGACATATAAGAAAAATAATATTTCAGTTGCAGTGACTTATCTTTGTGAGATGGATGAAAAGGTAATACAAGTCTATCTTTAAAGGATGGGGGAGTATTAAGTTATTCGTTTATAGGGATGTCAATGTATGATATTGCACGTTTCACAAGTCCTATATCTGATTTAGCATCTTGGGCTGGGATTAAAAAATTTGATGAATTTGGAGACTTTGATGCAATTTTCATAAGTCTTAATTTAAGAATATATAGCAATTTTTTTCATTATTATTATCAAAATTATATAAATGTTGGCTTACCAAATTGACTTTCTTTTAATAAATAGAAAAGTGTAATTTTGGATCATTGGATGAATAGTCTATCCTCAAAGTTTAAGATTTTGCTCGTTGAGATATGAAGGATGGGGTGGATGACACTCGAAATGACTTCAAAGAATGGGGATGCATTTAGACATCATCTAACATCATACCAGGGGCGGAGCCAGTATGCCGGACTACCCCTAGCCCAAACATATAAAAACACCAAAAAAAAATGAAAATCCTTTAGGCCCAGCCCAATTTGGCCCTAGCCGGGGACCAAGGGAGACCCCCCTGGTTCCACCCCTGCATCAGACGTCTATTACCATTACGACACTAGACATATAATGTGTCATAATATCATTAATTAACGTCATAATATCATTAATTAACTACATTATTATCAAGAAAATATATTACCCAGCATTAATCAAAAAATTTTGTACTACAGTATAAAAAAGTTCTGTCACATTTATGGATCAGAAAAATAAAATATATACTACTTATTTGAATATATTTTGACCGGTTTCAGATAATACACAATTAAAATTATTATTGAGAATACAATTAAAAAAAATAGTTCTTCAAACATGATTTATAATAATTAAAACAAGAGATTCAATTTTTTTTCAAAAATAGCAAACTATTTTCTCCACATTAGTAATATATATTTGAAAAAGACCACTAGAGATAACAAAATGTGCCATTTTAACAAAATTTATCTCAAAATAATTCTAGATATCGTGCAAAGCACAATGCTAGTTCCGTCCATTTATTTAGTCCATTTTACCTTTACACAAAAAATTCAGAAAAGTATTGAGAAAGAAAACCTAGAAACAAACTTCTTAATACTCTTATTTAATTAGAAGTGTTAAATTTAATATATTTGCCATATTCCAAAAAAATAATTTTACATTTTCAAGATTAAGCGGGGTATAATTGCAAATGTACCTAAAAAATAATGTCAAATGTAGAAACATGATTATGAAAAGAGGACAAACTAAAAAGAAAGAATAATGCTATGTAGCACTAGTGGTGTTTTGCACCAGTCTAGGTGGCATCCAATGTGTCATTAAATGATAAGTGGAATTAAATGAATAAACAAATAATCCACTTAATTCAACTTATCATTTAGTGCTACTTTGATATGATGCCAAGCACCAGTAGTGCTAAATAACATTACTCAGAAAGAAAATGTGAATTATAAGTAAATGAGACGGAGTATTTTTTATCATACTATATGTTATATTTTATTAGTTTTGGGACTGCTAGTTGAGCATGTGATTTTCTATGGAGAGCTTACCTCTCCCATTTCGGAGAGGCAACTCCCACGTGGTTGTATGTGATTAGGATCTCAATCCCCCAACATCCAATCATACGGAGTAGTAATCTAAGAAATTAAGCATAACGCTAATTGTTCGATAAATTAGATTGTAATTTTGAGGTATTTAATGAACTTCACCACAACAACCAAAGGCCAAAATAGTGCAGTCTTTAAGAGTATCTCCAACATATAGTCATATTTATGGAATAAATTGACAATCAGTAAAAAATGTTTATTTGACACATTAAATACTTGACATTGTCATAGAGAATGTCATCTCATGACATTCTGTATGACAATGTCAAGTATTAATTTATTTAATCAAAAAATTTCACGCTCTTCCGATCTCAAAATCCCTAATAATAACTTGACAAATATACAATGTTGACATTATTGCATTGGAGAATTTTTTGAATGTAATATCAATATTTTTTTACATATATACACTTAAGGCATTCTATCTTAACTTTGTATTAGAGATGCTCTAATAGTACATCATGCAACTAATCATAATAGGGTTGAATGATAAATGCGTGACTGAGGCATGATTCCAATCATAACATTTGTAACGGTTGAGAAATATATATTGAGAAAGTTTACTTTTTCTTTCATTAAGAACAAAGTAGACATTTTCTACCTAAAAGCGAACATCTTTACTAGTTTCAATCTCATACCATGCGCTTAGTGGGATCATACATGATGGGAGATTATTAGACAATACAAATGTGTGTTGTTCTAGACATGTGATAAGAGAACATTTTTAACATCTTTACAGAACTTTTCATACATGTGAATAAAAGTTATGACAAAAGGAGTTTAAATTACTTTATTACCCTTAAAATGACTTTAAACCCCTTTAAGTTGGGCATGGTAATAAGGTAATCTACACTCTTTTTGTTATAACTTCTGTGTGTGTATACACACACTCAAATAGCACGACTCCTTTGCAAATTCCCAAAACAAAAGTGAGCATTTTCCTAGAAGGATTATATAAAAGATAAAATAGTAAGTAACAAAATTCTCAATTCAGCCTCAATCCTTCTATTGAAAGAACATCCTCCCCAATATGGAGAGGATGTTCCATGTTGGCAGCTGAAATGGCAAGAAAAGTGGGTCAAACGGGAAAATAAAGTCAGCAATTTCCAACTTATTGGATGTTCTTTTCATAGAAGGATTGCACTCTTATATGCTATTTTGTGTCCATCTCCGCCCACTCTCTTCCAAAATTCTTGAGACTTGAATGCAAAAGAAGACATTTTTGAAGATGAAGTTTAACCCTTGAAGTATGCCAAAATATACCAGAAATTAACAACATTAAGAAATTCCTTATTCAAACCCAATATTATTGACTATTATATTCTTAATATTTTTCTACCATGGCTAGCTGCATCATAACTTTGAGTAAGTGATAACTAAATAAAAAGGAAATGATATGGGTTCAATGGACTTATTACAGGATATTCTAACTACATGTTCAAAGCAGTAGGTAAATTAGAAGTGTTTGATTCTTACACGAATTATATGTAAATATTATAATTTCTACATGTTCTTGAGAGATGAGTAATACTTGTATTAAAAGTTTCTAATACCATAGGAGTTTTTCTATTGAGCTAGATCGGGTACTGTGTGTAGAGCCCAACAACCAATAGAAAACAGTTACGCGACGTCGGGCTCCATACGCGGAGACTTATCTGGTTCGATAGAAATCAGCCTACTAGTGGATGATTTGGAAGAATAGAGGAGAGACATGTTGTGATGGGGGCATATGTTGATTTTTGGTTGAACCACATTATATAAGTAGTACCATTAAAAAAAACGGTCGTTAGTATTAAAAAATTTTCAAATCCTCGTATATTTAATCAGTGACGTTAAAATAGTTTTTCCCCCCTTACGCTCAAAAAAGGCTGTGAACTCAGTCAATTTATTGCCATTATCTTCTTCAAGAGCTTGTTTGAAGCTCTTTATTTGCTATTTATTTGTAGAATTTATAAAGAGGATAGATGTAAAATGTGTATTAAAAATGTAAAAAGATATGAAATATATGGTTGTAATTAAGCAGTTGTCAAATCAAATGTAAATCAGTGATAGGTAAAATTATAAATTTGACAAAAAAAGAGCAAATAAAGAGTATCAAACAAACAACTTTTCTTCTTTTTCAAACGTTGTAGTTTGGTTTTACCCAAAAGTAAGATTCTATCATCATCGATTATAAGTCCGATCTCTCTCCTATAGACACAAAAGGAACACACTATGATTTGTGAATGTCATTCCATCTTCATCTGTCTTCCTCCGCATACTGTACCATAGTTACCATAGTTTTCTTCTCTAAGCTGTCATTATTTACTTAATTAAAAATATTCTAAGTTATATATTTGATCAACTTTTAAAAGACAAGCCTATCACTCAATTTTAATTACTCTCCAAAATCAAATGCCCCTTTCGCCAGTCTCCCCACTCTCCAGTCTGGTTTGGTAGGCCTTTTTCAAATGAAAAATACTACTTTTGTAGCCCCCACCCCACCCCATTCCATTTCACCCCATCCACCAGGGCAGCTCTCCATATATAAAAAGGGGCATTTTTCCCTCCTCTGTAGCCGAGTCTCTCTCAATTTAAAAGCTTTCAGTAGTTTTGATCAATTCTTTCGTTTCTTATTTTGTTTTGCGCGTTTTCTTGCCGGCTCCGTGCTAAAGGATCATAACCAGAGCTAAAGCATTTGAAAATCCGCCCCCGACCCAGTTGAGAAATCATGGAATCCACCTCAGATAAGTTCTCGCCTCTGGAATTGATGGCCGCGTTGCTAAAGGGTTTCAAAATGGAGGACCAGTTAAATCGGTCGGCGCAGGTGGCGGCGCAGCCGGCTGTGGTGGCGATGTTGATGGAGAACAGGGGCCTCATGAAGATCTTGACAACTTCCATGGCTGTTTTGATCGGTTGTGTTGTGATGTTGGTGTGGCGGCGGGCTGCGGGATCAGCGGCGAAGAAGGCGGCTGTGGAGCCGCCCAAACTGGTGGTGCCCAAGGCGGTGGTGAAGCCGGAGGATGTGGATGGTGGAGTGAAGAAGGTCACCATCTTCTTCGGGTCGCAGACTGGTACTGGAGAAGGCTTTGCCAAGGTATAATAATAATAATAATAATATAATAATAATAATAATAATAATAATAATAATAATAATAATAATAATAATAATAATAACAACAACAACAACAACAAAAAATTAATTTTTACTACATTAGATTTTGCTGCCAAAGAAACCAATTTTTGAACATATGAATTTCAATTTATTCAATGAAGATCTCCTTAGATGAAAAATTCCGAAATTGGAGTATTGTTTGAAGGATATAAGTTGTTATATGAGAAAAATTAATCACGTGGATATTTTCGTGTTATGATGAAAAATTCAGAAATTTATAGCTTTTCTGAGATTGTTTCATATTTTCTTTTGATAGTTTGAGATATTCACCTTTTTCTTAATTTGACAGGAACTTGCTGAGGAAGGGAATGCTAGATATGAAAAGGCTAAATTTAAAGTAGTCGATTTGGACGATTACGCAGAAGATGATGATCACTATGAGGAGAAGCTAAAGAAAGAAAAATTGGCATTCTTCTTCTTAGCCACGTGAGTTTCTTATAACTTCGCTCTTATAATTGCATAAAGACACAACTTCTTACATTTACGGGTGAATAAATATATGTATACACTATGTAAATCATATGGTTCTGTTGTATCCAATTAATCATTGAATTTCGTCGATTTGCTGATTGGTTTCAGATATGGAGATGGTGAGCCTACCGACAACTCGGCGAGGTTCTATAAGTGGTTTGCAGAGGTAAAATATAAGACAAGGAGTTACCTTCGCAGAGTTTTACGCTTTGCTTGAGATTTGGGGTTAACTTTTAGATACATTTTGCAGGGAGAAAAGAGAGGAGATTGGCTTAAGAATCTTAATTACGGAGTATTTGGCCTTGGAAACAAGCAATACGAGCATTTCAACAAGGTTTCTATATGATCTGAGCTCGAGTTTTGTGTTTGCATGCTAAAAATTTACATGGCCTGATGTTCTATGCATTCAATGTTAACTAAGTCTCTTTTTCCTGTCTGAACAGATTGCCAAAGTTGTTGATGAGCATGTTGCTGAACAAGGTACTATGTTTGCTATGATGTTTATTGTGTTTAAATTAACAATTATGGCATATGAAATGTTTTACGCCTCTGAGTTCTTTAGATAGTCCTGAATTGATGTTAAAAAAGAATAAATATTTAGTAGATGAAGATGGTTTATTTCATTGATTAACAGTATAAATATGGAATATTGTGTCTGATGTATCCATGACTAATTAGGATTTTCGATGAAAAGCAAAATTACTAACTGGAACATTATGCATTATTAATTCAAAATCGCCTCTTATTGCTGTCTAAATCTTCTCACCTTTGTTTCTCTGCTTCCAGGTGGGAAAAGACTTGTCCCGTTGGGTCTTGGAGATGACGATGAGTGCATTGAAGATGACTTTGCTGCATGGTATTAAGAATATATATAATGTTTATAGTGAAGCACCTTTCACTCTTGAAAAAACTCAGTTGTTAACATTTTTTTTTGGTCGAATAGGCGAGAGTTAGTGTGGCCTGAATTGGATAATTTGCTATGCAATGAGGATGATGCAACTGTAAATACTCCCTACACTGCCACTGTCCCAGAATACCGTGTTGTTTTTCATGACCTCCCTGATACAAAAACATTCGAGAATGGATCAGTTCATGCAAATGGTCACTCTGTGTATGATGCTCAACATCCTTGCAGGTATTTAATGTACTGTTATATTTTAGCATTCCCTATTATTTGGCAAAGGTATATGTCTGTTCTTGACGCGACCTGACATCTCGTGTTTATGTTTTTCTTAAAGAGCTAATGTTGCTTTCAAAAAGGAGCTTCATACTGCCGAATCTGATCGTTCTTGCACTCATTTGGAGTTCGATATTTCTGGCACTGGACTTGCGTAAGTTTCTGCTCTGCATCGTCTGCCACATTATACCTTCTTATAACAGTTAGACTAGTAAAAATCAGTGATGCAATTCTTTTTTATTTTCAATCTTATTTTTTTTTGTTTGTTTTGCTCCTTAGGTATGAAACTGGTGACCATGTTGGTATCTATTCTGAGAATTTGATTGAAACTGTGATGGAGGCTGAAAGGTTACTGAATCTGTCTCCCGATACTTACTTCTCCATTCACACTGATAAAGAGGATGGCACACCACTCAGTGGAAACTCCTTGCTACCTCCCTTCCCCCCTTGCACATTAAGAACTGCTCTGGCTCGATATGCAGATCTCTTGGGTTCTCCCAAAAAGGTTGGTTGTTTGCTCGATTTTGGTAATTAGTTCCATTACCTCATGACTAGGTACTAATGTTCGATTACTCATTTTTCAGTCAGCATTAGTTGCTTTAGCAGCACATGCTTCTGATCCAAGTGAAGCTGATCGGCTAAGACACCTTGCATCTCCTGCCGGAAAGGTTTGACTATCTTCAACACGTATCTTGATTGAATTGTGTCTTTTAATTCATTGTTCTAAATAAAAGATCACTTTCTCTTCAGGATGAATATGCACAGTGGGTAGTTGCAAGCCAGAGAAGCTTGCTTGAGGTCATGGCAGAATTTCCATCTGCTAAACCTCCGTTGGGTGTCTTTTTTGCAGCTGTTGCACCTCGTTTGCAGCCTAGATATTATTCTATCTCATCCTCCCCAAAGTGAGTAATCATTTCTCCTCTTCCACCCCGTTCTTCACTATCAGTGGTGTATTGAAAAGGCAAATTTATTCATAATCTGCGATTTTTTTTTCCAGGATAGCACCTTCTAGAATCCATGTAACTTGTGCACTGGTCTATGAGAAAACACCTATTGGAAGAATCCACAAGGGTGTCTGCTCAACATGGATGAAGGTATTGGTTTTTTTATTTATTTTAGATATTTGCTTTATTGTACCAGGGAATAGAAATCGTTAATGGGCGGTTTTTTGTCTGGATTCTTACCATTTATCCCTTATTCAGAGTGCCGTGCCTTTGGAGGAAAGCTTTGATTGCAGTTCGGCTCCCATTTTTGTTAGGCAATCTAACTTCAAACTTCCAGCTGATCCTAAAGTGCCAATTATAATGATCGGCCCAGGCACTGGCTTGGCTCCATTTAGGGGTTTCCTTCAGGTTTGTGAGAAAGCAATTTGTGTTACATCCTACTTGGTCCAACTTTCTCCTAATGTTGATTATTCATTCATTTCAGGAAAGATCAGCTCTGTTGGAATCAGGAGTCGAACTTGGCCCTGCCATATTATTTTTTGGATGCAGAAACCGTAAAATGGTTAGTTAATCATTCTTCATTCATTCGTGACATTAGCAGTTTCTCGCTAAATTTTAGCTACAGGATGTCTAAATAAATTTGGTGCAATTTCTAGGACTTCATTTATGAGGAAGAGCTGAAAAAATATGTTGAAACTGGTGTCATTTCCGAGCTCGTTATAGCTTTCTCCCGTGAAGGATCTACTAAGGAATATGTGCAGCATAAGATGATTGAGAAGGTGCAGAACTATTACCATTATGAGTTTAAAATATCTGAATTCAAATTTTAACTAACAATTTATGGTACACAACAGGCTTCAGATATCTGGAACATGATTTCCGAGGGAGCGTACTTGTATGTTTGTGGTGATGCTAAAGGCATGGCTCGAGATGTTCACCGAGCTCTGCACACAATTATGCAAGACAAGGTATCTTTTTCGACTGAATTTCTAGCTTCTTCTACTTTATTCTATGTGCGAGCTTCCGGTTGAAGCAGCGCTTATGTACTTTGCTTTATTAACCCTCTCGAATGTGGTTTCAGGGGTCAATGGATGCCTCTAAAGCTGAGAGCATGGTGAAGAATCTGCAAACAACTGGACGCTATTTGCGTGATGTGTGGTGATGAGTCACCTAGACGACGCAATTCCTTTTCATCAAAGCAATCATTTTGTTGGAAATGTGCAAAAAGTTGATGCCTACATATGGAGAGCTCTCAAGAGTTGTAACAGCTAACAAGCGTGATCTTTAAAGCGGTCTCATTCATCTATTTTTTGGTTCGTATAATTTATACATAAATATGTATGATGTAGAAATAAAGAGTGTTATAATGTATAGGTATGGCTATTGGACTCTGTAATCTTTGTTATGAGCCGGCAAGATTTGACACTCATCGATCTTTGACCAATGTAATTCTAAAGCTCTTTTATGTGTTTTAACTTTGTAGTTCTGGGTTCTAATCTTTGCGCCGTGCCGCCGTTCGTTTATATTTGTTTTTCTTATTTAATTAATAAACAATAACTCTCTTTATTGTTGTAATAATCAAACTATAATAGAATACCTGACATTTTCATTTTTCAAAATTGAGTCACGCTATTTGGATATATAGGTAGCTGGAAACTATGACAAATTAAAATGAGATTTAAGTTATCTTGTTAACTCTACACAATTTAAGGTGGTCTAAAGTCATCTTAAAGGTAATAAAGTAATTTAAACTTTTTTTTTATAGTTTTTATTTACATGTTTGTTCAAATAGATTAATTCATCAAAATTAGCATTTAGCATTAACTATTCACAACTTTCGAAAAAGAGGTATCATGCATTGAAGAAAAAGAAAATGGTAGTAGAAAGGCATAGAATTAACAAAAGAACGTAGAAGTGATTGTCTATTGTATAAACACTTATGATGCGCTTAATTGCATATTGTTTTTATGAAAAATGCTATTTTTTAAATATTTTCTTGGTCTAATCAAATATAACTTTATTTTTCATGGAAAATATTTTTCATTTTAGGCTAAAAAGTGAAGATTTTCTTTCAATCAAGGAAAATGAATTCTTATGGGGAGAAGTGGGAAAATATTTTCTATGGAAAATCAATTCCAATTCCTTTCCATGCTCCAATCAAACACACCCTTAATATAATAATAATAATAATAATAATAATAATAATAATGATTTAGTAGCATTCTATTGCAATTAACAATTCCTAAAACGGTAAAAGATAAGAAACACCAAATAAATATAATGAAATGATAAACCGCATTAATAACCAAGAAATTCCTTTTTAGTTTGTAGGGTAAATGTTATATTCATAATGTTTAGCAACAATTTAAAACTTACCTCGATTTATCAATCAATTTAAATTTTAATTTTTTGACACATAGCAACAACACATTTAATCACATATTTGATGTGATGTAAACTCTCACATTATTTTAATTATTACCTCCAATAACACAATTACATCTCGACACCTATATAAAATTTAAATTTTAAATCCATTTAAAAACTCATATAAATTCAAATGGTTACCATACACAAAAATTTTAAGAAGACATGAAATTGTAACATGAATAAGTGACTTTTTTTTTTGGTTAAGCACCATTACGAGCGTCGATATCTGCCCGTCTCTAGGTTTTGGTGTATGAGGTAAATCGCAGGATGTATTTAGGTTGGCTAGGGTTAGTGCCCGTTAGATCGGAAGAGCTTCCACTGACATTGCTAATGTGACATTGGATGATAAAAAAATTTCATATGATCAACATCTAATAAAACAATTTATGCCATATGATTATGTCATCTATTTATATCACTTATTCATGTCTCTTAGAGTTGTTCATTAAATATATATGCCGAAAATGATAAACTATAGATTTCTTTTTCTTTTTTGTTGGAATCTACCTATATTCTCTGTGTGTGTATAAAGAATTACGAAGTTAGTCAATTTTTCTCCTCAAATTGCTCACGTCATGGTTGATGTAATTTTTTTAATTATTATTTTTCAGTTTAACATATATGTCGAACTATAGTTGGTTTTTTTTTTTTTTTATATTTTTTGGGGCGGGCGGTGTTGGTGGGCGGGTTAATCTATTTTATCTCAGGAATTTTATTTTGTTCACGCATGAATATTATTATACATGCGTATAATATATAGAACACATATAAGTTACAAGTGTACTCTCTTATGGTTTAAATATTTGACACATATATACGCATGCATCATATATGCATGCATGTAGGCAAAATAAAATTCTTGTATCTTAAGAATTTTATTTTGCATACGCATAAATGTTATTATACATGCGTGTAACACATGGTATACATCTAAGCCACAAGTGTACTCTATTGTAGTTTAGATGTTTGACACATATATTCGCATACATAATAACATGCATGCATGTAGGCAAAATAAAATTCTTGTATCTTAGGAATTTTATTTTGCTCACGCATGAATGTTATTATACATGTGTGTAATACATGGCACACATCTAGATTACAAGTGTACTCTCTTGTAATTTAAATGTTTGACACATATACACGCATGCATAATAACATACCGCATGTAGGCAAAATAAAATTCTTGTATCTTAGGAATTTTATTTTGCTCACGCATGAATGTTATTGTGCATGCGTGTAACACGTGGCACACATTTAGATTACAATTGTACTCTCTTATAATTTAGATATTTGACACATATACACGCATGCATAATAACATGTGTGCATATCGACAAAATAAAATTCTTGTATCTTACGAATTTTATTTTACTCACGCATGAATGTTATTATACACGCGTATAAGATATGACACACATCTATGCTACAAGTGTACTCTCTTGTAGGTTAGATGTTTCACACATATACACGCATATATAATAACATGCATGCTTGGAGGTAAAATAAAATTATTGTAACTTAGGAATTTTATTTTGTTCACGTATGAATGTTATTATGTATGCGCGTAACACATGACACACATCTAGGTTACAAGTGTACTCTCTTGTAATTTAGATATTTGACACATATACAATCATTCATAATAACATGCCGCGTGTAGGCAAAATAAAATTCTTGTATGTTAGGAATTTTATTTTACTCACGCATGAATGTTATTGTGCATGCGTGTAACACATGACACACATCTAAATTACAATTGTACTCTCTTGTAATTTAGATGTTTGACACATATACGCACATGCATAATAACATCTGTGTATGTCGGCAAAATAAAATTCTTGTATCTTACCAATTTTATTTTACTCACGCAAGAATGTTATTATGTATGCGTGTAAGATATGACACACATCTAAACTACAAGTGTACGCTCTTTTAGTTTAGATCGGAAGAGCACATATACACACATGCATAATAACATATACGCATGTAGGCAAAATAAAATTAATGTATTTTACAAATTTTATTTTGTCCACGCACGAATGTTACTATGTATGCGTCTAACACATGGTACACATTTAGGCTACAAGTGTAGCTCTTATAGTTTATATATTTGACACATATACACACATGCATAATAAAATGCATGCATGTAGGCAAAATAAAATTCTTGTATCTTAAGAATTTTATTTTGCTCACCCATGAATGTTATTATGCATGCGTGTAACACATGTCACACATCTATGTTACATGTGTACTCTCTTGTAGTTTAGATATTTAACACATATACACATATGCATAATACATCCATGTATGTAGGTAAAATAAAATTCTTGTATCTTAGGAATTTTATTTTATTCACGCATGAATGTTATTATTCATGCGTGTAACACATGGCACACATTTTGTCTACAAGTGTACTCTCTTGTAATTTAGATATTTGACACATATACACGCATACATAATAACATATATGCATGTAGTCAAAATAAAATTCTTGTATCTTAGGAATTTTATTTTGCTCACGCATGATTGTTATTATGCATGCGTCTACCACGTGGCACACATCTAGGTTACAAGTGTACTCTCTTGTAATTTAGATGTTTGACACATATACACGTATGTATAATAACATGTATGCATGTAGATAAAATAAAATTCTTATATATGAAGAATTTTATTTTGCTCACGCATGAATATTATTATACATGCGTATAACAAATGACACACATCGAGGCTACAAGTGTATTCTCTTGTAGTTTAGATATTTGAGACATATACACACATGCATAATAACATGTATGCATGTAGGCAAATAAATTCTTGTATTTTAGGAATTTTATTTTCTCCACGTATGAATGTTATTATATATGCGTGTAATATATAACACACATCTAGGTTATAAGTGTACTCTCTTATAGTTTACATATTTGACACATATACACGCATGCATAATAACATGTCGCGTGTGGGCAAAATAAAATTCTAGATCGTAGGAATTTTATTTTGCTCGCGCATGAATGTTATTGTGCATGCATGTAACACATAGCACACATCTAGATTACAATTGTACTCTCTTATAGTTTAAATGTTTGACACATATACACATATGTATAATAACATGCATGCATGTAGATAAAATAAAATTTTTATATCTTAGAAATTTTATTTTGCTCACGCATGAATATTATTATATATGCGTGTAACACATGACACACATCTAGGTTACAAGTATATTTCCTTGTATTTTAGATATTTGACACATATACATACTTGCATAATAACATGTATGCCTGTAGATAAAAAATTCTTATATCTTAGGAATTTTATTTTCACTACGTATGAATATTATTATACATGCGTGTAATACATGACACACATATTTAGGCTACAAGTGTACTCTCTTGTAGTTTAGATGTTTGACACATATACACACATGTATAATAACATGTATACATGTAGGTAAAATAAAATTCTTATATCTTAGCAATTTTATTTTGTTTACGCATGAATGTTATTTTGCATCCATGTAACACATAGCACACATCTAGGTTACAAGTGTACTCTCTTGTATTTTAGATGTTTAACACATATACACGTATGTATAATAACATGCATGCATGTAGAGAAAATAAAATTCTTGTATCTTAGGAATTTTGTTTTGCTCACGCATGAATGTTATTATGTATGCGTGTAACACATGACACACTTCTAGACTACAAGTGTACTCTCTTGTAGTTTAGATTTTTGACACATATAAACGCATGCATAATAACATGCATGCATGTATGCAAAATAAAATTCTTGTATATTAGAAATTTTATTTTGTTCACGCATAAATGTTATTATGCATGCGTATAACACATGACATATATCTAAGTTACAAGTGTACTCTCTTATGATTTAGATGTTTAACATATATACACACATATATAATAACATACATATAAGTAAAATAAAATTCTTGTATCTTAAAAATTTTATTTTGCTCACGCATGAACGTTAACACTCAAACTAAGTTAGTCAATTTTGTTTCTCACCCAAATTGATGGCGTTATGCCTTATATAATTTTTTGAACGATTTTAAAAGATAAAATTCAGTAATAAAATATTATTACAAATTTTCGAATAATAAAGTTGATTAATTTACAAAAAATTTTCAACTTCTAATTTAAATAATTAGGTCCTGCAATTTGAAATTTCATTTTAATTTTAGGATATCTTATTTATATAACCATAAATTTTCTCAACTTCTAAGCTTGAATAATTCGATCATACAAATTGAAAGTTCATTTTAATGTAACATGCCTTACCATTTTATTTTATTTTACTTTTTTCCCACAAACACTTTTTTCCTTATCGTTTACTAAATTTAATACAATCCTAACTCATGTACAACTTTCTAAATTATAAATTTTATTAATTCAATTGATTGACTTATTTTTAAAAGATAATTTTTTGACTATTTTAAATGATAATATTAAGTGAAAAAATATTACAACTTTTCGAGTAATAAAGTCTATTAATCTTTCAAAATTTTCTCGATTTCTTATTTTGAACAATTCGATCATACACTTTGGAATTTTACTTTAAAGCTCTAAATATTCATAATTTTGCATCTATTTTAGATCGACAGGTTTTCAAGATGCACTTATGGAACAAATCATGAAATGGTATGGATGAGAACTTGAGGTTCTTTACTGATTCAGAACTAGTT
>CAVNYN010261887.1:0-42068 GCA_963692815.1 Nyctanthes arbor-tristis
CCCTACTTTTCAATTGTTATGATTCCAATTATCTACAAAAATTGTAATAAGTGGGGAGTGAGTACAACGTACTCAGTGAATAACATAATTTTTTTCATTCACCTTTCGTTTAGGAAACTCATTTCCAAGAAAATACGTTGCATGTACAAAGCTTTTCAATGCACAAAAGGGCCCTATCGCTAGTTAAACTACTACCCGTGGTGCGCGCCAGATTCATATCAATTAAGTGGATCCACAATAAACCCCGGTAGACCAATACTGAGATTCCAATTCAAAGCAAACACCACACTAATCTTCCCTATTCCAGAATCATTGAATAAGTCATAGTGTAGGAAACAAATCAGAATTGCCAAGACCACACAGCAAGGTCATACAATCACAAAGCAAATCAAAAAGGGTAGAGCATTAACTAGCGATACAAATGCAATAAACAAATCTTTCTTTCAATAAGCTATCTTTCAATAAACAAATCCTTGATATTCCTCAATTAAAGCTATCTTTCAAGCTATAATCCTTCCATATATGGTAAGGGACTCTTTTCAAAGGACAAATAGATATTTTTGCGGATTTTTATCGGTTTTCTTTCCCTAGGCCAAGTTGGACGAATTTTGGAGTTCGGGAGAGAAAAAGGGAAATGGTTTGAGAGGAAAAATGAAATTCCTAACTTCCTATATATAATAGTTAGGATTTAGCTAATTTTAATAACTTTTGAGTTCCGCCAACTATATCGTGACAAGTGGCGCCAACCACATCATGACAAGTGGCGCAAATCACCTCATGACAAGTGGCGCGGTGTGGCGCCGCACACTTGTCGGGAAATTGGCCAAGAAGTCCTTCCCCTTGCATTATCTCTCAATCAAGTTCACACTCTTCAATTTATGTCAATTAAGTCATTACACTTGAGTTTATGTCAATTATCAACCAAGATCTTTCTTTAGCGTCAATTCAATAACAATATTTTGATCTTCAAGCAATCTTTCAATGATATTCAAGTAATTCTTTCAAAACAACAATTTCGTTGCTTACCTTAATTTGTAGAAATTTTCGAGATGTTACAAATATACAGTTGATATAGCAGTCATACTTAGTTCTGATTTACTACCATGTAGTATAGTATGTTAATGACGTGATGCGACGCATTGTGGTATACCATATGAGAAATTACAGTAGATCATTTAGTGTTATAAGATTATTTTAATAATGGTGCTATTAAAAAAGCTAATGTAAAAAAAATTATTTAATCAAATCAACAACTGATTATATTATACACACGTGTGTAACAAATTAAAGCTTTAAAGGGAACATAAAATAGATAATAAAAAAATAATATAAACTCTTAATCAGAATAAATTTCAATGAAACTTATTTATTATAAATTTCTTTAAGAAATATATTCTTAATTATACAAAAAATCACTTGTTGTTTTTTAAGGAAGAAAATTCATGAAAGTTATTTTATCAAAAGTAGGGAAAAAATTTTAAAAATATAAAACAAATTTAATTGTTATCCAATACAATCAGAATAAAACTAATAATTATCCAAAGAGATTCATGTGAATTTCTTTAAGAAGATATTCTTAATTATAAAAAAAAATGGAAAATAAAATTAAAACAGCAAGTAGGGAAAAATTTTAAAAAATGTAAAATAAATTAATTGTTATCCAATACAATCAGAATAAAACTCATAATTATTCAGATAGATTCTTATGAATTTCTCTGAGAAAATATTTCTAATTGTCCAAAAAATGGATAATAAAATAAAAATTGAATGAGGGGAAATATTTAAGAAAATGTAAAACAAATTTAATTGTTATCTACCAATGACGTCACCAGTATTCTTACGATACCAGACCAGTGGCGGAAAATTACAACGCTAGACGACTTCTCTTATTATTAATATATATAGATTATTATTATAATTATAAGCATGAAATTAATCATGATCCTATATTAACTTGGATACATTTTCAAGTGACGTCGTGATTCTAATTCTAATGGGATTAATGTGATAATTAAGCTATATATATGTAGTGCTATAAATATATGACTGTATCCCATAATTAATTCATAGTGTATTTTGGAGATAGAATTTAGAGAGCTTGTCAAGGGAATTCTATTATTATTAGAGATCAGTTCCATCGTTTTCTACAGTGCAATTTGTTCTTCACATGATCATTCATTCAAGAGCTTTTGAAATTTATGGCATGAAGATTCATAAGAAAGTAGATTTTACACCGTGGTTCAGGTAGGCTTTTATTGTCTAAAAACGTATTTCTTAAAGTTTTGCGGATTATTAATTTATTTATATTGTGAATGTTGAATGTGAATGTGTGATTATAAGAAAGATTGCATATTTTATATGCTTAAGATCTCTACACGCATCTGCTTTAATGCATAAGAAAGAGAACCTTTGTTCTCAAAGACAAGATCCTCCCAAGAAAGAAAGAACTAATTGCATGTTCATATGTTGCATTTATACTATAAATTGATTAATATGCGCAAGAGTCTACTGAGTATTTTTATACTCATTCTTTTCCAAAAATAATAATTTTTAAGTCTCGGAGTTGGTGACAGATCGATGGATGGTGGCTACTGGATATTAGAATTTTCAGAATTATTATTTATTGTTTATTTAGATTTCAAAATTGTATAACCTTGATTGTTGAATTTCAAAGTTATTTCAGACAAGTCAACTATAAGTTTTCAAGATAAGATTTTCCGCACTTGATTTCTATATTATTTTTCCGCTTTGTAAAGATAATTTTAAGTCAACTTAACGTCTCAGATTTTTGAAATACGGGGCATTACATTACTATTGTTTTATGTTTATGCTTAAATGGATTATTACTGAATTAATTTCCCGTTATGTATTTTTGAGAAATAAAGTTTTTATTTTATGTATCCAATCATGTAATTGTTGTGTATAACTCTGTAAAAGAGTGCAATGACTTGAAATCTATATATGTTTAATCAAGAAATAAAAAGATGATAATAACATAATATTACGAGCGGCTGCCCAAATGTTTTATTTGTCTAAAGTCATATTTCGTCTATTGATTGCTTATAGTTCAATCAATTAATTTCATAGGAGGAACACTCGGAATGAGGAAAAATTGAGAAAAGTTTTGCCGATTGAGATAGTTAATGAAATTCTACTGATTCCAATAAACCAACAACTTGATTTGATATGCACTGTTGTCATCAATTGGTGAGTTTTCCATTTCTACATGTATTCGTCTCTTTTGAGAGCTCAAAGTTATGCTTAAGTCTTATGAATATCTCTGGAATAGTTCCCTCCCACCAAAAGTTGTATTTTCTTGGAGGTTGTGGCATCAATGAGATAGGTGATGTTATTAGGACCAGATTGGGAACAAATCTGCTATCTAAGTGCTTTTTTTCTTGTGCTGTTGATGAGTCTATTAATCAAGTATATCTATCTTGGAAAATTGCACGGGAAGTTCGGAGTTGTTTTTTTCGTAGATTTGGTTTGAGGCATTGCTATTGCTTATTTGCTGTACAAATGTTTTCATCTGGTCACTGAATGTTCCAATTGGTATTCAATTGTTCATTTATGTCTCCTTGTTGATTTTTTTATTCAGTTGGGTTGATAAAAATAAAGCCAAATGTAATGAAGTTATTATGAGTGGAAATAGAATTATAAGGACTGTAGAGGTATGCTGAAATGGATACTTCTGTGCAAAAAGAAAAAAAAAATGGGATTTCATCTGTGGAGTTAGACAAACAAGTTTTCTTGGATTTCTTTCTTTTTTTTCTTATTTCTCATGCCATATATAGGTCAAACATGTTTGTTTAGACCTCTATAGGTTGTGATCTTAGTATCAGGGAGTTCATGAATGTTGATGAAACGAATGAATTAAATCTAGCACTTCTTTATTGTACAGATTATATATTATTCATAATTTGTGCTTTCTATGTTCTAACTTGAACATCTGCTAACAAAAATTTTTGATTGAACGCAATCCATTATTGGTAACTCCAGGATCACCATTAGTCATGTAATTGTTGAAATGGAGATATTTTATGATTATTCATAATTGGAAGCTTTAGTAGCTGACTTTTGCCAATTGATAGCTTTAACTACTTTTCCTAGCAGAATAGGTAAAAGACTTCTACTGCACAGAATTCTAAAGGATTCATTTTCTCATATCGAAACATAATGGCTGAGGGGCAATCTGACATAGGATTTTACTGCAAATATTATTTTAATTGTGCGACACATTGATGAATTGCTCAGAAAGGGCAACGGTAAATTTTATTGAGCATTTATAAAAAGGCTCCGTGTATGGAAGTAAAGTCCTTGGGGGTGGAGGAGGGAATATGAATAGATATTCCTAAATGATAAATGATAGAACTACATAAATTGAAGTCGTATTCTTTAAGTTTTTCCAAGGTAATGATATCTAAACAGTGCGTTAGGTTGGTATTTCTATTTCATAAAATTCCAATTGGCACATTTTCCATCTACATATTTTGTCGGACCCATAATTATCGCCCACTTTTCCACCATTCATTTTTTTTTTTTTTTTGTCTTTTTAGAACAGAGACTCCTACCCTACAGTTGGGCTAAAGTTATTTTGTTTTCCAGATTTATCATTTTAGGCGCTTTGAATTTCTAAGAACATGAATTTGCAGTAAATGTGCTTATTTGGACCCTCTACCCTGTATTTGTAAATATATAGCCAATGTCATTCCACCAAATATTGCTCTTTGTATCCTTGAATTATCATATTCAATTAGTTAAAGTTTGGTTGTTTGGATGACTTCTCTATATTTTCTACCGTTTTGGCTTGTAGTTGACTTTGATGGTATCCACTTTTATCAATTTTTGGCAATGCAGATTTGATATCAATTTATTTTTCTCTTGGCCTTTCTATAGATTGGATCAGACTATTACTTTCTTACTTTCACCCCCTCCAGATCTTTGGGGTATGGAGTTTCTCGTTATCGAGTTTCTTAAAGTTGATTCTTGGAAGTATTCATATCCTTTTTTGAAAAAGAATGTGATATGTTTTTGTTTGGCATGATCTCTTGATCATAATTTCTAAATATAATTTTGTTCCTTTTAGATCTTTTAAACTATATCATAGAGAATCAAGGAAGTGTACTTTGTTCATGTTTTCATGTAAATCAACTTTGCTTTACGTATGACTTATTTTGTTACTCATGGGATGGGAGGTGAGCACCTCCAAACGTGCTTGAAAATTTGTGTTACTTATGATCATAATAATTATTATTATTTTATGTTCTCCCAGTCAATCCTTTTCTTTTATCAATAGTTTATACCCGTGTAATGCACAGATGACGTTTAGTGTATAACTTATTTTGCTTCCCCCCCCCCCCCGGGGTTTTAGTCTTCAATTTTCATCAATTGCTTTTTCTTTTTTCTATTTTTTGTTTGTCACGAGAAATTGTGGACTATTTTTCATTAAGATGTGACTTATTTTTCTTCATTTTCTTTAATTTTCAGATTGTCCAAAACTAATTTAATTATGCACAGGTATCGTTTTTAGATTATTTACCATCAATTTATGTTTATAATTTTCAGATTAAATTTTTATATGATTTTAAATTAAGAGAGATAAAAAGGACGTCAAAATAATTATTTTGGTTTCAGAAAAAATTTGCCAATCAAATGTAAACCAGTTTTTAATTGTAAAAATCATAACAAATACTTTAATCCATGCAAATGTCTATGAATATATATTATTAAAATAAGTATTTAAAAAAATCATAGCTAATGTTTGTGAAAGGCAAGTAAAATTTACTTTTAAAAATTTTAAATCATATTTACATTTGTAATGATTTGGTTTTTAAAATATATGTCTAATGGTTGTTTTTATAAAGTCACGTTGGAACTTCAGTTATTAGGTCGGTTGTATCTTAGACCAATACTATCAATGTACAATTGATTTCGTATTTGAGACTTCTTTGAGAAGGACATTGTTTAGTCATGAACAACTGAATGCTGCAATCTTTAGGGTGCCAATGCGTGTTCTAGATTGAAAATGTTGATTCGTGGGAGGGTAACTCAACGAATTCAATAATAAATGTTGTGTACAAAAAAGTTTTCCACAATTTATGATAAACTGAAACTAAACTTTTGATATTGTATTCTTTTCTTGGCTAATGTTGTCTATTTTGTTCCAGTAATGATTTACTATCTGGTCATCATTATGTATTTAATTAGTCGTTGCTTTCTGTATATTGCACGGGTGGAATAACTAGTAAGATATAATACAATGTAATGATAAGTAATAAACATATGTAATGAACAAATATAATAATGTAATAACAATGACAATAAAAGAGTGCTAATAGAACACAAATAATAACAATTATAATGATAAATAAAAAATAAAAAGTATGATTCTTCAAGAGAAAATAATAATATTCTTCCAGAATAAATATTGTGGTCTCTTCAGAAAATCACAATTAATAATAAATCTCATAATTTCATAAATGAACTAGATTCTACTAGAATACACTTTTAACAAGAAAGAAGTTGTGGTTCTTCGAGAACACAACGAAACATTTTATATCAATAATATCCAAAAATATCTATAAAGATAGAATTTATATTTCTTTAGGAAATCATAATTATTTGCATATCTTAAGGCTGTTATAGAGCTAGTCACATTTTCCTAGAATATTTAAGTAGATATTATTTTAATTAGGAAATATTATAATACAATCATAATAATCTTCAATATTATTATTAATATAATTGAAGACTAAATCCCCACACACACTAACATTGTGAATCTAAGATTACATCCAATAAAAAATATACCAATGAAAACAAATGGATATATAGTACCATTGCATATCGTTGTTTTTAGAATGGCAAGGAACGATAAAAACTTCATAAATAGTGGTTTTCAAATCCCCATTTATTACGTGATTGACAACCACAATTATCTCAAAAAAAAATTCACATTTATTACGTGATTGACCGCCACAATTATCTCAAAAAAGGGAATCAATCAATAAAGAATTCATGATCTCCTTCATATGGTAAAACAAAAGAGTAATAGTCAACATGATGTGAATAATTAGATGCTAAAAATTCATTGAGATTGAATATTAGCAATCCAAAGTAAAATAAATATTTCGATCTAATTGCATAAATCCCTTCTAATCAAAATTTGAGAAACATTTGTAGCACCAGATATCTCAATAAATCAACATTTTTGTTCGAAAATCTATAATTAAAAATTTGGAAAGAATTTACCATTAAAGTAGTAGACTGCTCCATGGACCTCTTACAAAAATCTTTCCATTAAATTGGTAGACTATTTCATATATCAAATTGGAATCAATCTTACCATTAAATTGCTAGAAGATTCCGATAAGATAATATATAAACACTAAAATAAAAATAAAATTAAACCACCTCATACGGAAAAAGAAAATTCAATCCCGCGGAACCCAACTTTTTGAAGGAAAATCATATTAATTATGATTTCATTCATGAGTCATTGAACAAAAACGTAAATGTAACATAATTGAAGAACAAATCATGTTGATAACATATTATGAACTAGAAGAAAAGAATAGAAAAATAGAGAGAAAACAAAGAGAATAGAGAGAAAACAAAGAGAGCAGAAAGAATAGAAAACTCATGAATTGTATATCACTTTATGAGAATCAAAGACCTCTATTTATAGGTACAAGTCTAGGGTGGGGTGGGCTGGAAATAAAAAAATTTTCTTTATATTTTTTTCAATAATATTTATTTTTATTTTTTTCTTTTTCAATTTTCTATTGTCATTTTTTTTAATATCTAGGGCTGTTTACACTTTAGTTCTCAACATGTTGAAAATATAAGTGTAAAATCATCAATTTGTAGAGGTTTAACGGAAAATATAAGCATAAAATCGTCACTTTTCGTTCCCAACTTTTTAATTTTCACCACTATCCCCAATTAAAATGACTATTATACCCTTATTTCTTTATTTTTACTATAGGGTCCTAACCTTTCAATTTTTATACAATTTGTTCACATCATTTTTTAGGCAATTATCGCCTTACATCCCAACTAAAACCTGCAGTCCCCAACTTTTCAATTACTACTGTTTCTATTAAAATTTTTATTATACCAATAAAAAATAAGAACTACAACCATCCAGCCATCCTAGTCCATCTCACCTAACAATAACTGCTAAAAAGGATTTTCGATTTGTCACAGATCAAATAATGGATACGGGTCAGGGTGAATCCCAAAAAAAAAAAATAATAATAAAAGAAAGAGAAAAAACTGACTTATTTTCAATTTACAAAAATGAAATTAAACATTATTGCTGATTGTATTTGTAGGTGACACAGAACAAGCCCGATCCACTCTAAATCTGCTATGCCAGAATATAATGATGTCATCTTTGACACTTAGTGATGCAATTTTTGATAGTAAAAGCGAGAGGGGAGAATTCCCCTTTTCGTAAGTTTTTTTTAACTTTGGAATCTACCTTGCGATCCACAGTTGATGGACCAAATCATATTTAGACGGATAAATGGTCGGAGGAGAATCAATGTGATAATATCTCATAGATAAAGACAAGAAATTAAAATTAGAGTATTAGGGATAGGTATGATTTTTTATAAATTAAAAATTAGTTTTTTTGGGCAGACACCAATTTGTATCCCCACATCATCTATGGTAGATCAAGAAATTAGATCCGATTTATCCCACCAATATTGGATCAACATTTTTTTTAATGTGGATTGGGTATCCATCAAGACCATTATAGATTCTGTCTCTTTGTTATCATTATTTTTGGCTATTGTCACTAGGTTGTATTAGGGTGGATTAGAGTAGGTGGACTTCGTATTTTCTATTTTTTTAATTTTTTTTTAGAATTAAGGGTATAATGGCAATTTTAAAAGCTATTAACAATATAAATTAAAATTTTGGGTATGGAAATTTTTAATGGGGATACAATATGAAAATAAATGAAAGATTGGAGGTCCTATATGCCTAAAAGAATGGTGACAAAATTGTATAAAAATTGGAAGTTTGGGGGACCTATAGTAGAAATAAAGAAATAAAAGAAATAAGAGTATAATAGTCATTTGGTATAGGTAAATGGTGAAAATTATAAGTTTATGAACGAAAAGTGATATTGGGGACATAATACAATAATAAATAAAAGTTTGGGGGCTTAGTAGGTCAAAAAAAAGGAGAACAGAGACAAAATTAATACAAAGTTGAAAGGTTAGGAACAGAGTGAAAATTACCCAAAAAGAATGAGGGCAAGATTGTGTAAATGCTGAAAGATTGAGGACTAATGGTGAAATTTACCCTTGTGTCAGCCTATATTATATATGTATCGGTCTATGTTATATATGTATCAAATTGTCTGTTATGTGTCTGATAAAGTATGTTATTTGCATGACAAGTCTATATTATTATATATGTTAACAAGATGTGTTATATGTATAACAATCAATGCTATGTGTTGATTTGTAGATGAAAAAGTTTATTAAAAGAATGTTGATGGTGAAAGTTGAAAAATATGTAACACCAATTACAAATATAGACTTGTCATAATATACATTGTTATACAAATTACAAATATGGTGTTAATATACATTGTTATACATATTACAAATATGTAACACCAATTAAAAGTTAGGCCTTCACTTTTGAACAACCTAAATATTTTTCTTCAATGTTATTTTCATTCATTTTCCAAGTAAAAAGAATCTTACCTTTGACCATCTACAAGGGTGGCGTAATGTGACGTAGTTGCATGTACTTAAATCACGACTGCAAGTATATGCATGCAAAGTGTGTATATATAGCTACATAACCCATATGGGGTCATTCAAAGTATATTTTCTTACCACATCATAATAAAATTACATGTCACCAAACATAGGAATTAACACCGTTTCAACCCACTCCAATTCCTTCGATCTCCCACACTCTCCATTCACCCAACCGCACACAGGTTTCCTACCGACTAAACTCCAAACCATTCCAGCACTGACTAAACTCTGATTTCCTTGATATCTCGGCAACTCTCAAATATATGTAATTCTATAACCGAAACCGGATACTACCAATTTGAAATAGATCGTAGACGATTTGTCCTCATTTCTCAGAATTAAAAGGGTTGAATAATCGGAGGTGACAAATTGCTCAACCTCTTTGCAGCCACGGCGCTGGTAGGAATTCGTCCAACATCAGTCCAAAACACCCGGGGAATGTTATCCACTTATCCTCCATGGCAACTGGCAAAGGAGAACTGAGTGGAGGACCACCGTACTCTATTGCAAAGGAATACTCCATGCTATAAGCTGACTCACAATTATTTCTTCTTGTTGACGTGAACCCAGAAGAATACTTCTTGAGACAGATATATATATATATATAAGTATATATTATGCGGGGGGAAACCATCAACTACGAATAGATTGGAGCTCAATACCTGGCGAAGAATAGCCTCAAGTTCAATCTCATCTCGCTGAGCTGGAATAGGTTGGAGTTCAGTCGGATAGATGGAGGTGGACGGGCAAAGGCTGGGTAAATGTGGGGGGGGGGGAGGGAGAGAGAGAGAGAAGGGAGGGTGATGACACTGAGATTAACGGTGTTAATTTCCTCTGTTTCGTGACATGTGATTTCATTATGATGTGACATTTTTTAATTGGAGGGACAGCTTTGGAGACGGCTTCTCGAGATAGCAGATCCGGATTCCGGACTCATTTTCTTAACAATCAGATAAAGGTAAAACGTGTAATATTTTAATTATTATGTGTTTGCAACTTTTTTTTATTTTTTAACTCGTCATATATGTCCATAATTAAACTGATTTTTGAGTTAAAATGATTATTTAATTTAAATTTAGTAAAATAGGGAAATATATAGAATTTGGTGCAAAATGTGGTGCGACAGTTGGGATGAGTTTTGTGAGTGAATGACTATCCTGCTATTGACACTCAAGAAGCCATAACATTAGTTTTCTTGACTCTCAGTCCAAGTTTCTTTGCTTGTACTCTCAGTTTTATTTGTACTCCAACCCTTTCTTAGTGTACATGTATAGATAGCAACTCTTGTACTTATAAATTAGAGATACACAGTTTATGAGTTTTTTCTCCAATTTTTCTCTATCATTATTATTTTATTTCTAATTCGTCTCAAAAGATGATTATATTATTTTTTCACATAGATCAGGAAAAGTTTATTTAATAGTATTCAAAAGGCAAATTTTTATATTATTTTCCTATTATATCTTTTCATTTATTAATTATTCCACCTTAATAGTTCTATTTTTTTATAACTATACACATTTAATAGGGGCATATAAGAGAACTAAAAGTGTATTTGATTAGCAATGATTTTCCATGAAAAATGAGATTTCCCACATGAATTTATACTTTTGTGGTATTTGATTCACATTTTTTTCCATGGAAAATATTTTCTATCTTTTGATCACGTGACCACATTTTCCTTGAAAACAAGGAAAATATTTTCCTATGAGGGTATAGGTTTTTTGTTTTCTAGGTAATTTATATTTTTTTCTCGGGAATTTCACTTCCAATCAAACACATTGCAATTCATTTTCTATGGAATTCAATTACCGGTAATTCAATTGACATGAAAATATTTTCTTTCTAACTAAATTTCATACTTCTAATCAAATGCACTCTAATATTTCAACTACTTTTTAAAAAGAAAATTCGACGATATTTTGAGATGAACGAAAAAAAAACTGAATTATCTATTTAAGACGGAGATAATATTTCTTTTGTTTATACTTGACATTTTTATATTTCTTTTGCCAAAATTTGAACACGTATAGACTTGAGAAAGGGAACTCAATCAATTTAACGACAAATGTCATTTTTAACGACATGAGTACATTTGAAATCGACTCTATTTTTATTATGTTGCTAATGCTAACAGAAATTTTTTAAGAAGACAGATAAGGCTCCTTAAAAAATAAACCTTACCCCTACGTGTCGTGAATCTAATAAGGAGAAGGACTCAATGCTAATGTTTATTTTTATGGGGCTACTTTTATAGATTCACGTCATGTAAAGGTAAAGCTCAATGCTAACCTTTGTTATTCATTGTTATATTCTACTATTCCAATATAATAATAATTTATTTTATCTAAAGTAATATCTGCCGTAAAATGCACGGGGGTGTTGCACTAATTAATGGGCAATAAGTGTGAACTTTCTGGTGCCCGCGACAAAACAGCAATGGAAGGACAAGTTCGAACTAAAACAGCATTAAGCTAATTCAATTTTGAATATGATTGCCTATTGGCATGACTTTATGTTGATAAAATCTTAAATATCATTTACAATTTAAGATCTATATATAATGGAATTAGAACCAAATCCAACCAAAACTAAATAGTTCGTTAACTACAAAAACTAGTAGATTTTCAGTTTGATTCGTTTTCAATTTGCTTCTATTATTATTATGGACCGTTAAGTATATTACATAAAAAAAATTCTTGATTTTTTATTTCGTTTGGTTCTCCCGGAATTAGAATCTAATAGGATCCCTTCTCGCATACTTCTTGTTACAAGATTCAAGTTCGTCCATACCTTAATTAATCAGAGAAGACTTGTAAAATAGTTGTAGAACATTAGTTTTCACAATCACTGCTGCATCAGATTATTGATATCCGCTTCCCAATTTAGGGTTCTATCCCCCACCCCTTTCGGGTTCCTAGTTCCTTGAAGTCATCCTCCATCTATAGACTCCAGACTCCCACTCAATCCATCATCAAGAAAGTCACCAACCCTTCGGCTCGACCGGATAATTCCCCGAAAAACAAGCATAGCAAAAGTTCGGCGAATCATTGCCCAGTAGCTTCTTCAAGCTATCAAATGGTAGAAAAGCAAGCGAATCCGAACCAATGAACTCTCTGGTCTCCTCCACACTCATCCTATTTGATATTAACTCCTCTGCACTAGGCGTATCAATACCATAGTAGCAAGAACCTATGATTGGAGGACTCGCGATTCTCATGTGGACTTCTTTCGCCCCGGTCTCTTTTATCAGTCTAACAATCTTTGATGAAGTCGTTCCCCTAACAATGGAGTCATCCACCACCACTACTCGTTTTCCTTCCAACACTGCCCTCACTGGAGAAAGTTTTAGCTTCACTCCAAAGTCCCTAATCTTCTGAGATGGCTCGATGAATGTCCTTCCAACATAATGTGACCTAATCAAACCCTGCTGAAATGCTACACCTGCTTTAGCAGCATATCCAAGTGCGGCCACGACCCCTGAATCAGGCACCGCAATCACAACATCGCAATCCACCGGAGCCTCCGTGGCTAAAATCTCCCCAAAAGCACGCCTTGATTCATACACTGACCTCCCAAAAACTATGGAATTTGGCAATGCAAAGTATATATGCTCGAAAATACACGACTTGGGCTCGGGATGAGGCATCAAACAAAGGGATCGAACGCCTTCTTTATCCACCACAAGAACCTCACCGGGATTAACCTCCCTCTCATATGTAGCCTCAATCAGATCGAATGCACAAGTTTCAGAAGCAAAAACTACAGCACCATTACTCCTTCTACCCATAACCAATGGCCTAAATCCAAACGGATCCCGAACTGCAACAAGCTTGTCCTCTGTCAAGAACACCATAGAATATGCCCCTTGGAGCTTCTCACAAGCCTCGACAATCCTCAAGAAAAATGGCCTAGCTTTTGATATTGCAATCAAATGAAGAACCACTTCCGTATCAGAACTAGTATTGAAAATTGACCCATTTTCCTCTAATTGAGCCCTCAATGCTTGATAATTCACCAAATTCCCATTGTGGGCAACTCCAATTGACCCAAATCTGTAACCTGCAACAAAAGGCTGTACATTCTTAAGCATGGAAGCTCCAGCTGTAGAATACCTTACATGTCCTATGGCCTTATCCCCTGGCAACTTATCCAATTTCGATTCATTGAAAACGTCCGCTACAAGTCCGACGCCCGTGACCGACTGAAGCACGTTGTCGTGAACGGAGACAATTCCGGCGCCCTCCTGACCCCGGTGTTGGAGAGCGTGGAGGGCTAAATAGCAAAGCCGGGATGCCTCAGGGTCACCATAAATTCCGACCACTCCACACTCTTCACGGGGTTTGTCATCATCATCGAAATTGAGGGAATTTTCACCTGGGTTTTCCGCTGTTTCGCTGAGGATATCGGAGAGTGGGTTCTTGGAGTGGGTAACGCGGAGGGATTTCGGAATGTTGTTGAGGAGGCGGGAAACGAGTTTGTTCAAGCGCTGCAATGGAGCGGAGGGAAGAGAAGAAAGTCTGGACAAGGAAAAGGATGAGAAGTTGGGTTTTACGGTGGCGGACGCGGCGGAGGTGGCGGTAGCGGCGGCCATGTAGCGATAGAGAGTACCTCCAACTCGAGTGAAGTACGAATAGCCTAAAATGAGACACGACTAGGTTTTGGGGCTTCCATGTTTGTGTCAGTGACGAAACGATGGTCACCTGAGGTTTCAAAAGGGTAAATTGCAGCTTTCGTCCCAAACGTATGGAATTGACCGCAATTGAAAATGTTTTTTCAAAAATAAAATAAAATAAAAAATAACATTGCAAAATTTAAAACATACGAAATTGTGTATGAAGTAGATTTTTTAGAGCTGATTTTGTGAGAAATAATTTTTTAAAAGAATGTATGGTTAAAAAATATTATGGAGAACTGTGAAAAATATTTTTTGTAAGAATGTGTGACTGATAATGAATTGACACAGAAATCAAGAAAATTGATTCTAAAAAAATCCACTCCATGCACATAGGCTTTTAGGTTTTGCATTTAATGAGCCAAAATTTTCTTCATTTTTTCTTGAGTAATGCTACACGTGCAGATAAGTGTACAAATATATTTACAGAATGGGCGTAAAATTATAATTCTATCCATATATTTTCTCTTTCTTTCAATATACAACATATGGTATGAAATTGTAATTTCACACTCTTTGTGTAAACATATTTATACATTCATCTATATAAGTAGACAATCCTCTTTTTTTTTTTCAAATTAGGCGGCTCCATCCCACTCTGTCTTTGCGTATTAGGGGTGTGCAAAAAGACCGAAACCGGTTTTGAGCCAAAATAATCGGTTTTCGGTTATTTTGACTCTAGACCGGTCCGGTTCGGTCACGTCCTGGGTTTCTTTTGAAAACCCGAAAAACCTGGTCAAAAACTGGTTGACCGGTTTTTAAAGTTTTTTTAAATAATAATTGAAAACCGGTTTTTCATAACACCATTACCCAAGAAAAGGCAAGAATCAAAATATTCAAAACCCAGTTTACCTTTCGTTTCAAATTTCATTCACCCATTTGCATCGCAATAGCCGCCGTCCGACGAGTCGCCGGGTCCCCTAGCTGCCGGACAGAACCCTAACCTAACTCCCAAATCCCCATCGCGACCTCTGTCCCCGGTGTTCTTCCCCATCGGACGGAATCCTAGCCCCCTGTGCTGTACAGGCGCCTGGCGAAACCACGGTAGCAGGTGGGTAAACCTTATTTTGGTACTACTGCTTGGTGACAAAATCAGGCTAAACCGCAAGCTGCCTTTGCCTTTGCTGCTACTGCTCTGTGACAAAATAAATTTCAACCTTATTTTGGTTTGTGTGCAGGTGGGTGACGATGAATTTGGCTACATGCTTGCTGATCTTCTGAAGGAGAACAATGTGAACAATGAAGGAATGTCGTTCGATCCTGGCGCTCGAATTGCCTTAGCATTTGTAACTCTCAGAAAGGATGGGGGACGCGAATTTATGTTTTATTGTAATCCCATTGCTGATATGTTGCTCCAAGAGTCTGAACTTGATCTTGGTTTAATTAAGAAAGTGAGGATAACTTAATAGATTGACTGAAGAAGTATTTTATTGCTTAAGAAATTGAAGGAATCATTCATCGTTTACAAGCTCAGAAAACATGTTCTGCATTACTAGACTTGAGTTGAAATTGATTTAGGAAAATTTAGAATTTCTGTTATTAAAGTTTCATTCTCAGCTATTTAAGCTTTATACCCTACTGTAGTTCGTATTGCCAAACACTAGGTACTCATGTATAATGGCAGCGGGTCTGATATTACCTGCATTTCTGACCCTTCCAGGAGTTCAGTGGAAGAGTTAAAGGTTTGAAGGTGGATGCCATTGATACAACGGGTGCTGGGGATGCTTTTGTGGCTGGAATTTAAACCCAGATTGCTGCTGATCTCTCTCTACTTCAGGTATTAACCTTTTAGTTATGGAATAGATAACCCATAGAAGTGGAATTCTGCACTGTTAATTTATAATAATTTAAAAATGACCATCATAAGTGATGCTGCGAATAGCATGAGAGATGAATGATTTGCAAAAAAAACCCTTTGATGATCCAAATAACCTAGATTTGGAATGAAAGATTTGTTGATTTCGCAAATGGAATACTGAAAGATTGATTTGATACTGAGCAAAATAATTATCATTCTGAAGCAACTCTCCTTTACAATCCATAATCTTTCTAGCTTTTTGTATGACAAGTATTAATTTATAACTTCCCAATCTAGCTAAACACAACTCCTCTAATTTAAAGCATAACATAACAAAGACTAATAGATAACTTCCCATTTGTTTATATGTGTTTTTACATTATTAAGTCTTTAGAACGTTTTTTTCACAAGCTCAAAAAGCCCGAAAAAAACCGAATTCATTACCCGAGCCCGAACCGGGATCGAAACCTTTTGGACTTGCCATTTTTGGGACCTTGACCTGGACCGAACCTAAGATATTTAGTCTAGTCTTGGTCCTTCAAAAACCTGGGACCGAAACCCATTTGCACAGCCCTACTGCGCATGGAAAAAAAATCTCTCCTAAAATTGGGGACAATGTAATTTACAAATCTTGATTGCACAAGACATTTGATTGGTCTGTTTTTTGTTACAAATTTCTTGTTGGGTTCGTTGTTCTTACTACTCTTTAGCTCATAATTCAAAAAAAATAAAATAAAATAAAATAATATAATAATAAATAATAAAAAATTTCTCCATAGAAATCAAGGCTGAAGCTCTTAAATTCTCCATATAAATTAGGGAAATAATATAAAATTAGGTGTGTGGTGTTATAAACAGTGTCAGATGCATGTCTAGTGTACATATGAATACAAAGCATCAATGTTGCGACTTGCGGGACAACATGGTCGGTCCGAAGTCAATTGATATGGTGCACACCTTGTTCTCGTCTAATACTATTTATCGCGCTAAACGTCTGATTTCATATCATTTCTATATAAATCAGCTTCTTATTATTTGCTACAAACATGAGTTCTATCTTTCACCACAAAAATTTCTAGTACTCTAGTCCAGGACTGACTTCTTTATTTAGCAAATGCAAACAACTTGGTATGTGCTAGTAAATAATTAGAGATTAATTGTAGTTCGAACAAGTGTCGGAGTGGTTAGTTAGATGTTTAAGTTTCAGACGAAAGGTTTCTGCTTCGAACCACATTGATCTATCCTTCCCTTAATTCCTTTTCTCTTCCCTATCTCACCCTTGTATTAAAAGAATAAAATAGCGCTTAACTAGTTGATTATTGAGACTTTAAGTCGATTTGTCTGCTTTATTTTTATTTTAATTTATTTTTTGATACAGGGGGATATAGAGGAAGGGAGGGAAATTTAGGAAGGGGCACGTGTAGTTCGAACTTGGGACCTCCAACCTGAAATGCAAGTATCCTAACCAGAACTTAAGCATTTGATAGTACTAGAATATTTGAAACTTTTTCTATATTTTACTATGAAGTTGTTGTTATTATTACGTAGAATGATTTCATACTAATATGCATAAAGGTAGGGTTCATAGAGTTGGCTAAGACAACCTTGATTGAGTATCAAGAACAAAAAAAGGGATTTTTAGTCACAATAGAAATATAGGAAAATTTTCTAGATCTTTCTAAAAAGTTTTGTTAAAAAACTTTCCATATATGTGACATGCATAAATGCACGTCACGTGACTCAAGCAATGTGTATTTTAAATCCACATGTTATGTGTATTTATACATGCAACATGGATGAGAAGTTTTTTAACAAAACTTTCGAGAAGTTATTAAAAGGGACTCTAGAAAAATATATATTATCTGAAATCTATAAATCATTACAAAAATAAAAATGAAGTTTTAACAATTAATATTTTTGTCTAAATGAAGCGAAAGCTTTCAAAAAAGAAAGAAAAAATGTAAATATTGTAAGACCAAACTTGTAAGAAATGGATTTTAGTGGAAATTGGGAATGTCTAGAGAGAAATTTTCTTGCGCTCATATAGTTTATGTCTACGAGATGTGTATAATATATACGAGATGTGTATAATATATAGTTTATGTAGCTTTACTTATCTACAAGATGTGTATAATATATACGTGCAACCATGTCACTATATGTGTGCTATAACGCCTCCTTTATGGGTGTTAAAAAATGTTTATGAATACAAATAAATTTACAACAAATGGATATGATAAAAAACTTCTAACACATGTAATGGCACACATATTTCTTAATTCTTTTGTAATTGTATGTATGTATATCACGTAACTGTATGCATTTACGGATATGCAGTCATATCAAAGCTGATCATATATTGTGTAAGAAAATTATTGTGGACATAATTTGACTAATAAAGAGATTCTTGTGCAGTTCTCGAGCTTGCGATGTACACGGAATCTTGAAAGGATAAGAATCCTCCTAAGACGCATCGCTAATTGCCTTTTTGTCTATGACAATGAGTTCCTATGGATTTGTTGCCAATTGAATTGGATAGAAAATACGCGGACCAATGTTTTCATATCCATACTTTTCAATTCTAAGGGCTAGTTATAAAGTGTTTTTTTTTTGGGCATTTTATTTTATTATTATTATTGTTATTTTTATTATAAATGGAGAGGATGCAACTTGAATTCGAGTAAAGACTTCAACAATAAAAGATATGCCGTACCACTAAAATATCTTTGGCCACATGATATTATAAAGAGAATTGAATTTAACTTTACATCCAAACATTGTAAAAATTCAGGTTAATAACTAAATTATAATAAAAATATAAAGAAAATAATGGGAAAAATGGAGAATCCAGAATATTTCATACAGAAGTTTTAAACGTGCAATTACATTTACATATAATATAAACTTAAAAAAAAAATTCAGAAAATAAATGGAAAACAAGTTAGCTATATAATGGGGAAAAACAAGAACATAAAGCAACCTAATAAATACGTAAAATACAATTCTTGATAAGTCCGTTAACCCAACAATAATAACAATTATAATAATAAAAAAAATCTATAAATAAATAAATAAATAAATAAATTTAGCAATAGCTGCGAGACGCCAATCAAACTTATAACCTCAAGAAACCTTTTAAGACCTTATCGGACTTGTCGAATGCCAAGAACCATGGCGGCATTAGTCCCAGAGATTTTTCTAATTAGTTATCATGTGAGAAAACTACTCTAAAATATAAAAATGATCTAACACAATACGTATGACACCATATATGATGTCATATGGTCATGTGGCCTGCATCGGGTATACTTTCATTATATGGTGCCATTTCATATAGTGTCATACTATATGATACTAGATCGAGACTACTCTAAAAAAAAATTCAAATATCTGATTTATTGGCTCCAAATAGCAGCCCAAAGAAATGAAATAACATACTCTATCCGTCTCACAAAAATAAGTATGTATTCATTTTTTGTCCGTCCTATAAAAATATGTCACTTTCTTTTTAAAATGTAGTTGAAATATTAGTTTTTATATTTGGATTTATTTAATATGTATAGTTATTAACGGAGTAGAATTATTGAAATGAGATAATTACGAAAAGAAATGGTACATTAGTAAAATATACATAAACTTCATTTTTCCAATATAACATTAATTACATTTTTTTTAATTTATGTGAAAATATGAGCAAACCTATTTTTGTGGGAACATGGAGTAACTGTTAAGGAAATTATATTGACTCGTCACAAAATCAGGAAAAGTCATCAAATCAAGTTGATGGCTGATTCATGCTACTCTTACGTATCATATATTATTTTTGGAACTCTTATATCTTTGTAATCATTTCTTATATTGTAAATGTGAATTTTCTAGAGAAACAGATCAGGCTTCGAGTTCAGAGCCCAACCTCCAATTAAATGCATCCAACTCTCTTGACACAATGTCTAGTATAGGAAATTCATTTTTATGCGAGAATCATAGTTGTAGTGATTTAGTTACCGAGATTAGATTGCATCCCTTGTGTAAATATATTGTACATGAGGAAAAATTTCTAGTATGTTAGAAATGAAAGACAAGGAGTTAATTAGACAATTCAAGTAGTTCGAGGGCCTCATTGTAAAAGTCAGGAAGTAATGCTCCCGATCTAAAAATTAGGTATGCCATCCCAGCCCAGTCCCCCATCCATGCATTCAAGCACCGATCACCGATCTTTGGTGGTGGATAGGTAATCAGCTAGTTTGACCGTTATTTGCTCGTGGCCTTCCACCGATCAACTCTCTCTATTAAGGCGTCTTGAACCGAGCCATCTTAGCCATCGTCGGCTGCCCTAGGATGGCTTCCTTGTTCCTGGTTCCTCGCTCTCGCTGTCGCCGTCGCCGTCGCCAAACCAGCCATCTTCCTAGTTCCTGTTTCCTCGGCGTCACCGTCTCGAACCCAGCCATCTTAGCCACCACCGGAGGCAGCCGATCTACAAACCAAAAGCCTGGGAAAGAATGGCCAATGCACGGGTTCAGTGGATCTGAGGTCGCGAATCGCGATGGTAGCGGTGGTGGTCATGATGGGGTCGCGTGGGAGGTCAGAAACCAGTGGATCTGAGGTCGCGATGGTAGCAATGGTAGTTGCGGTGGGGTCGAGGTGGGAGGTCGGTGGTGACTCGGTTGTGTTGTTATGACTCAGTTGTTCCGCTGAGTTGTGATAGTTGTGATTCAATTGTTCCGTCGAATTGTTGTGTTATTGTGACTTGGTGTTTTGGTGTGTTGTTTTTGTTGTGACTAGATGTTTTGGTGAGTTATTTTTTTTGTGACTTGGTGTTTTGGTTTTGTGTTTAATTTGATTTAGTGTTTTTGTGTTGTGTTTAATTTGAGTTGTTTTTGTTGTGATTCGGTGTTTTTGACGAGTTGTTTTTATTGTGACTAGGTGTTTTGGCGAGTTGTTTTAGTGTGACTCGTTGTTTTGGCGAGTTGTTTGGTGTGACTCGGTATTTTAGCGAGTTTATTTGATTTGATAAGATGATTAGGCGAGTTGTTTTTGTTGTGAGTCAGTGTTTTAGAGCTGTGCTTGATTTGAGTTGTTTTTGTTGTAAACACTGAGTTGTTTTTTGTGTGACTCGGTGTTTTGACGAATTATTTTTGTGTGACTCGATGTTTTTGCAAGTTTTTTTTGTGTGACTCCTATTTAGGCGAATTATGATTGTTGTGTTGTAAAAACAATTGAAACACCTAATTTTTCAAAAAAAGCCATCATGTACCTTAATTTTAAAAAGTGTATACAAAAACTTTTTATTTTTCAAGACACCCCAAAGATAAGCGTGTATAAAGTCTCAATCAGAGACGGACCTATTAAAGGCCTAGACCGAGCTACAACTCGGTCCAGGCCAATATATATATATATATATTTGCAAAATATAATTCTTTGTTTTTGAAAGGCCCAAATATAATTCCAGCATAAAGCCTAAAGTCAAGCCTTTTTTTTTTTTTGAATTTTTTAGTTAGCCTAATACTAAAAACAAATCTAAATTTTCTTGACCCAAAACAAATTCAAAACGGGAAGTAATTTGTAGACATATCTAGTTAGCCCAATACAAAAAAAAAAAATTTAAGTTTGCTTGTTATTTATTTTATAATGTATCTAAGAGAATGAAGACTCTTTTATATGTTGTGCTACAATATCTATTTGTTTTTGTTTGTCATTAATTGATAAATAGTAGTTAAAATTTATATGCTTGTAATTTGTGTATTTGAGAGAATATTATTATATTTTATGTTTGGTTTAAACTAATTTATAAAGGAGACTATGTCAATTTTTTTTAAATTTTTATGTATTCTAATATTTCTAGTACAATTTCATTTTAAAAAATTATAGTATAAAAAAAAATTTTCTGCACCCCCTTCCAACCCATAACTATTTTTTCTCTAAACTCAGCCCGGTCCTCTCAAAATCCTGAGTCTATCTTTGGTCTCAATTTAATTAATAAATTAGACCCTCTATATTCACTTGTCAATCTCCTATTTACGCAAAATACCAAGTCTGGTATTTCTGGAGTATCGTTCAGTGAGAATATCACACAATTATTTATTTGTTCTCATTGTTTTTATGGTATCAAAACAAGCATTTCTTCTCTAGGATTTTTCCCTCCTGTTTCTTTTTCTTCCTCATCATGTTAGACATCGATCTCCACCAACTATTTGCAACAAATGCTATTTACACATCTTATTTGTACAAAACTTGTACATACACAATAAAAAATAGTGTAATTTTCACTCTAGGTCCCCAACCTTTCAACTTTGTATCAATTTTGTTCTCATTCGTTTTTTGGGCCTATTAGGTCCCCAATCTTTCATTTATTAACGTATTATATCCACAACGTCACTTTTCATCTACAGCCTTTCAATTTTCACTATTAACCCCTCTTGATTCTTTATTTTCACTACAAGTCCCCAACCTTTCAATTTTTATACAACTTTTTAATGTACCTTCCGCTTCGGCTCAATCATACAAACTACTTCTCATGTGGCTGAACCTGCTTCACTACCTTGATGGATCGCGTCCAGCGCTTGCTTACTAAATTAAATCAGATGGCGTTCGAATTAATCCAGACTTTGTGGCTTGGAAATGACACGATCAGTTGATTCCCCATGCCATCATTGCTTTTCTTATAGAAAGTGTGATTCCACTTATTGGTATAGCGACATCTTCTAATGAAGCCAAATGGTTGAAATCATATATTATTCACTTGAAGGAGAAGTTATCAAAACTGAATCGTGGTCCTCTACTTGCTTATGAGGGTGAGCTTGCTTCTTTAATTCATAAAGAAATGAACTACGAAACATAAAACATAAAAAATTCATCCCTTAGTTCCAAGCCGATGTCCTTGCTTTAACCATTCTTTCGTGCCCTTTCCTTATACTCTCCTCCTTGTCATTCTTATCCTTTCCAAAACGTCAAAATCTTTGATGTCTTTTTGGATAACCAAAGATCGATCCATTTTATAGTCCGCAGCAGAATCTTTTGTTACAGCCTTATTCTTGACTCTTCCTTTGACCCATGAGGCCCAAAATATGTGTGCATATACGAGAGAGTTACTTTTACCAATCCGGGCTACTAAAAAAATGTACGAAATATGTGTGCATATACGAGCTAGTTACATTTAACAATCCGGGCTACTAAAAAAACGTACGTAAACATTAATTATTTAAATTCTGTTATAACCATAAAATCACTGCCCAATGCACGTGAAAAGCAAGACCGTCAACTAGTTTTCCATTTACGTCGTATGTGTGCATGCAATACTAAGGGCCCATTTTGTTTGTGTTTCAATTTTGTACTTACATTTTGTAAAACATTTTCTATTTTTTGATTTCATTCTCTGTTTTCTGATTTGTTGAAAACTCGTTCTATTTGTCTTGTCTAAAAATTGATTTTGAAAATGAAAAACTGGAAAACATGTTTTGTTTGACATTTTGCGAAAAAATGTTTTTACACAAAATATACCATAGAAATATAACTCTACATCTATGTCTATAATGATATGTAACAAATTGCTTATGTTATCTTCTATTTATAATTTAATCATGTGGAGCAAAATATCATAGTCCCGTTATATATCAAGCCATAAATTTCTAACCTTATCAATAGATACACAGGAGATATATGATAATTAATTCCGTTACAGACATCTAAGAAATATAATTAGAAGTTTTATCTCACAAGGCATATATAAATAATAATTCTATTTAATTAAAATAGTCACACACAGAGACTAGCAAAACAAAATTGCAAAATCATAATGTCCCCGTTGATAAATACTAAATCCACATAAACAAAAATAATAGTGTCACACATATTTTATGTCTGACAAAATGAATTTGCAAAGTCATCCAGTTCTACTTGAGTACGTATTCCATATTTGAGTAGCAATGTTATCCCGCACTTGGCCCATTTGGGTTGTTTGACTAGAATCAAACTGTATCAGTTCAGAATTTTGATTTGGCTCGAATTCATCATCAAGAATCATATTCTCCATAGAATATTCTGTAAACAACTTGTCTAATGTGTGATCCCGGCATATGGAGTTATGTATTGTTCAACAAGTAGCTGAGATATGTCTTTACCTAATTAGGGGAAAACTACTAATGAACTTTAGGACTGGGATCCTGGCCTTCAACACTCCAATGCTACGCTCGAGATCGGAAGAGCATGAAGAGTGTCTGAAATTGAATAACTCTTCCTTTCCCTGCAAGCGTCCTCTGCCAATATAATCACATAAATGATATCGACGTCCTCTATACGTGATAAGAAAACTAGGTATGTTTGAATAACCAGCATGAACCAAGTACCATTCATCTATAGGAAATGATTTTAGTTAACTATTTTTGGTACAAATTCACTCTCTATATATATATATATATATGCATATGCTTAATTGTTATTGTGTAACTATTATAACCTATATATGCAAAAAAATTTCATTACCTAGAAAACTAAAAAATAATATAACATACCTCTATTTAGCATTGGAAATTGATTAGAGTTGTCAGTAACAGCGTCCATGAAAACTCGAGAATCATTAACTGTACCTTCCCATCTAGCATATACATATGTAAACATCATATCGAAATCGCACGCTAGCATTACATTTTGCATCACATTTGTCTTCCTTCCCTGAAAGCTATCTGTCTTGATGTAGGCGCCCAAGCAGTGACATGTGTCCCATCAATAGCACCAATACAATTCTTAAGCCAATGGTACTTCTGCATGATTCACTCATCTATTTCTTGGGCGCATCAACTCAGTGTCCAACTTACGGTTGGCATCTAACACTCGTTTAAATCACCTATGTATTGTGTCAGTTCCATGCTAGAATCTATCAATAATTCTGTATCGAGTTGTGTGACCTATAATCATTAGAAACATTATCACCCGTTCCTCAACACTCACCTTTTTTCCATCTTTCAAGAGTTATCTATAATGCTCCATATTTAAAAGTATTATTTTATAATTTTACGAAACATGTGAACATTTAATAGAACTGGAATTTAAATTATATTTCAAGATAATTTTAGGGGGTGTCTTTACCATAGAATTTGATGGAATTTTTAAACAGTATGGATTCTTATGGAATTGATGGATTTTAATAGAATTCCACATAATCCATAAGATTCTATAGAATTCCATACCAGGGATTTATGTAGATTTTTAATGGAATTTATAGGATTTAAAAGAAGTGTCCTTATGAATTTTGATCAATAGAATTTCATATCATTTCAAATATTCACTCGATAGATTTCTTGGTTACAAAATCCATGAGATAAATAAAATTTTTTGCACAAGAAAATAATAACAATATGAACTAATATGAAAAAATACATACTTCGATTTTACCTTTTGTTCAGGTAACATTTTTTTCCTTTTGTTTTTGTTCTTGTTTTTTTGGGAGGGGGGAAGAGTTTAGGTAACCAATTTTAAAATCATTTAAAATTATTGCTTGCATCATGTTATTATCTCTAAATTGTTTTTGACAGGATTGTCTCTGAATTTAAATGTTTATCAATATTTTTCTTTTATCTTATTTTATTTTTACGCAAGTTGTATGTGAATTTGACCCAAAAAAATTATATAACTTCCTACTCAATGATTAAAAAAATAAGAAAAAATAAAGATATTCAAATGATGTCACTAAAAATAAACATTTTAATCTTGTCTTTCTTTAAAATAAAATGAAGAAAAATCCATAGTATTTATACTGTAATTGTATTGTAATTTGTTAATAGTGTCATTTTCAACATTCATTTATTTCACACAGGTTAAATCTGATGTGATTACAAAAAAATCGTGTGACGAAATGAAAAAAAAGTTTTTGCTCATTTGGATTTTAATTAATAAAAATTATGAAATTATTTTGAATTTTAATATTATATTATTATAATCTCCCATCTCGTTCACTAATTATTTTTTTCATATATATTTATTATAATTTATTTTTTCAAAACTAGAACGAAGGAAAAATAAGTGCTATTGTGAGAATATATTATTTTCGATATTGACCATTTATTTTGCATAAATTCATGGATGTGAATAATTGTTTAAAAACTAGAGTGATAAGAAAAAATGAGTTTTGATAATTTATAATTATAAATTTTTATTAATTATCTGGGGTTAAAAAAAATGAAATCTATAAGAATCTAAGGGTAGAAAGCTGGATTTTGGTAAGAATCATTTAAGTGTATTTTTTAGTCTAGAATCCATAGAATTCCCTAGAAATCCTCTAATTAATGAAATCCACAAGAATCTGCAAGAAATTGAGGACATTCGAATTCTATTGAATCTATAGAATTCCAAATTGAGGACACTTAATTTTTGTAGAATCTACCGAATTCTAAAATAAGGACACCTGAAATTGTATGAATTTTAAAAATCTATCCAATTCCATGTTGGGGACACCCCCTTAGTAACCGATTGAGAATTTTAAAAGTCATTAACAATTCAAAAATAACGTTTATAAGATAATGTGATTTTATTATTAAAGAAAGAGAATGCCGAATACGTCAATATTCAGACGTTGTTAAATTTAAAATACTATAAGTTTTAATTAGTGACTTTATTAATCTTAGAAGTATTATAATTGAATATTTTATTAAAGGTTCACGTGGCAATTAAGAATTCATTAAATGATCATTGTTTGATATACCAAATATCTATTAATTAATATATAAAAGCACTTAAGTGCCTTCAATTTTTTTCCCGCCCATTTGCTCTGCTGTCACTCTCGTGGTGAGTCTATTCTGTGGTAAAGGTTTGATTTATGGCAAATTTTTTTATTAACTTTTTTTATTCCATATTCATCTGTAACTTTCCCTTCTTAGAATTTTGCGTTTTTCTCTTTTGTAACTATGGTATGCCTTTGATTACGATAAATCGTATACTAATCTTCTTTAGTGTTTGCCCATACTACGCTTCAACCGCAACTTTCCTTCTGCAACAGGCATCTAATAAAAAACTACTACTGTATATTCTCTCTTCCCTTTTAATCGCCCAGACTCTTTTAATTTTTGAGTTGGGCAGATACGGTAATGCAATTGTATAGTTAGTCCAGTGAAAATAAAAACAGATGGATCGTTTCGAGATTCGTAGAGAGATTTTTGGTTAAAAGCAGTGTACCTGTTTTTCCAAAATTTCTAAGGAAATTGATCAAGCTCTAACAATAGAACCTAATCACTCCTGTGGCAAACATCTAACAAAAAAAGCCCCACAGCCCCATAAACTGTGGGGCTTCTTTAGTTAAATATTTGCCACATGAGTTATCAGGCTCTAAAAATGGAGCTGGATCAATTTCCATAGAAGAACTACCTGTTTTTCACCTCTTTGGATTTCTCATCTAGTACTGGTTTATAAATTCTCGTCTTACGCGACCACATCTTCGGAGTTCACCTCAGTCACCGATCTTTAAGTTATTATTTTTTTGCTTCCTTTTTTTTCCTAATATGTTCTTTTCTTTTGTTTTCTGGGTCATTTTTTAACATCCATTAGAAGGTTGCTCTTGGGAATACAAAGTGGGCAATTGGAACTTAATCAAGGAGGAGCTATTGTTACCCCTTTGATAGTCAAAACCAGGGATGGAATGAAGAGATAGATTGGCCTTTTTTTTTTTTTGGCTTTAGAGTCCAAACATTTCTCTATTAAGAATTAATAACAACAGAGAAAGTAATATCTCTTACAATGCGAGAAAAGAGTGAATATAACTTGAGCTTCCATATGAGATTACTTATTTACCCAAAAAGCGTTCTCAAACATAAACTTGATAGTATTATTTCAAGCCAACCAGTTTGTGCAAGATAATTTTTGTCAACAAGTTGACATATAGTATTATTTAAAGTTGAAAATTTGATTCAGAATAATACTATCTCATCTTTATGTTTTTATTTTTTTTTCATTTTTTTAATGGTGATATGTAAAAAGCCTTTGTGGGTATTTGTTTTAATAGTATAATAATAATTTGTCAGTAGATTCTAATTCAAATTACGTATGTCTGTAGTCAACAGGTTTCTGTACTGATTACTTGATTCTACCAATCATTCTTTTCCCGTCAACATGACATTCCTTTTTTTATGTTGTTGGTAACCTTGCAGAAAGGCTGAAGAATCAAGAAAGTAAAAATTCAAAGTTGAATTCTCAAAGTAGGAGCTTTATGGTTAAGTAGAGCAATTGTGACATTGATATATGTGGAGATTTGTGTTTAATATAAATTAGTATTTTCCAATTTTTCAATAATTTGCAAGATTATCATTGATTAAGATAAATGTGTTTTACTTTTATCTTCTTTTTGTCAATTATCGTGTTTTGATGCGACCGTGTTGACTATAAAATTTTCTATGTGAGTTTTGATTGTGAAGCCCACTATAATTTAAATGGCACACTTATTTGATCTACATATTAATGGATGCTTATAATTTCTCTATACAGTTGATGAATTTTGATACATTCTTTTTGGTTTGTAAATTACAATATGTAGATATTTATATTTTTTATTGATAAATTTTATTCAAATAGAGAGATTGTATTTGATCGGCTCTTGATGAATGATTATTGGCTCTTGATGGAAGATGACGTGTATCTTAAGGAGTGTTTGATTATCTTTATGAAAACACATTATAATCGTGCATACTATTGATTTGACTACTAATTTGATAACTGTTCATTTATAACTACAAATTTCAAATTTTTATTAAATCTATACAATTTAATTCACCTCATTATAATTTCTTATTATAATTCAATTTGAATAAAGAGATTCAAACAACTAGTAAGCCCTAATAATAGGGATTGTAATGTCCTAGAAGAACTGTGAATGTGTGAGCGTTTGTGGTGGTAGAAATGGATGCATATATTTGATCGTAGAAAGCCAAATGCGTAACCTATATATTATAACTATGGGTTGATTTGATTGAATTTTCTCCTTTAAATATTTGATCATTGGTCCTATTGATTCAATTAATTTATACTTATATTTTTAGATTTTTTACAAAGGTACAAATGTTGATTTATTATGCAACTGCTAAATAGATATATTTTTACTATTTTTTCTACCCGTGCAATGCACGAGTGGATTAAATAAATCGTTAATATTTTTGACAAGTTCAAAAATAAATATATTATTATTTCATACGATTATTCTTTTATTCAAACATTGCTACATGATTGCATAAATCATTAATATTTTTTATTACTTCCCGTAATCTTTATTGTAAAAACAAGTTTTATCAAGTTGGTTAATGTATTAGAGATAATTTATTTTTAAATTATAGTGTGAACCATACACTGGATTCTTTTTTATTTGCACGGGTGTGTCACTAGTTAATTTGAAATGTGAGTCAATAAAAAGGGGGAAAAAAGGAAATAACATAAAAGAATAATTTATAAGTGGCTGCCAAGTAAAAAAAAAAAAAAAAGAGAGGAGGAAATTTGCCGCTCAAAGGCCCCCAAAACCAAAAATAAATAAATAAATAGTTGAGCTGCAATTTTCGTTAAAAGGAGGCTCACCCTCCTTTAGTGCATTAGTGGGGCTGCACCCCCCCATTATATAGGGGGCTCGTTCCCTTTACGAAGGGGTGCGTCCCTTATGTATTTTAGAGGGGTGTACTCCCACCCTTTAGTAATTGTACCCATATTTAATATGGGTGTGTTATGTCTCACCCTCTATGTTCCTCTGGCGCAATTTGAATGGTGGAATAAATAACATTTTTATTTACAATATGGAATTCCTACCCTTTAGGAATTGTACCCATATTTAATATGGGTGTGTTATGTCTCACTCTCTATGTTGCTTGGGCGCGATTTTAATGGTGAAACAAATAACATTTATATTTACAATATGGAAATAAGATTGGAAAGGAGTATGAGATTGATGACTCGGTAAGTATTTAACTTCGGTTAATTATTACTTTTTCTTAGTTAAATATTGAGGAGATAAATAAATAGGAAATTTTATATCTACAGATGTTAGAATAAACCTAATAAATTGTGAGAGATATTGATGGCCTGTGCAATGCAATATTTGGAAGTGTGAAAACTACTAATGTCCTTAGATAACTAAGGAATGAGGTAAGTAATGGTTCAACTATATTGCAAAACAATAATATTATGTGCTCCTATGTGACAATATGATATTTGGTTGTCTGTCATGCCATATAATATTTATATGAATATTATCTTTGTTATGAGACGTGAAAGTTGGACATGACTTACTTGGCACCATATTGAGACATATATTGTTGAACATATGATGTCGTATGCCATATGCACACATTTGAGAATGATGATAGAGATGAGAATATGAATATGGCATAGTGATTGACATGAGACACTATGGAAGATAGTGCAATCCTATTGTAGTTACATTGCATTGAATTAGTCGTACGGGTATATACACTTGCTAGTGTTGGGGACCCGACGACCGCTGACTAGGTATATATATACCGGGCACGTTGTTAAGACCCGACAGTTGTATGTTATGGCCAGACCTTGATTATTTGATGATATTGATAAGTCATTGTCGTATCCTGAGCCGAGTTGAGGCAATGATGGACACGTCGAAGGATCCCGAGTCGAGGTGAGACTATGACAGATGTTCTGGCAAGGCATGTACGGGCTGACTTTTTGATTTTGAGCTCATGTGGTGTTTTATTTACATTGTGGTGTGCGGAATCATCATATACATATGGATGTTGTTACTTACTGAACGTTAGCTCATATAGTTTTGTATTATAGGTGTAAAATGCAAGTAACAAACAATGGTGGCAGCTCTAAGGTGAGCAAAAGGCTGTGTACGGGAATCCTAACCACGGCCATTACAGGTCTACCACTAGAGGCACCTTTAATATTACAAATGTTTTTATCGTAAAATGATTAGTACTATCTTGTAAAGGTAAAGTATTTTATAAAGATAGTCCACAATCTTCCTCTACATATATTGGTAAGTAAACTTTATTTATCACCTGAGAAATTCAGCTTTATTAGATTATTAAATATGGAAAGCACCCACTCGAGCATTATTTTATGAAAGTATAATTCCACTCAATACTTTCATAAGATCCATGTAAACTCAATCGTCAATGTTAAATTTGAATTAAACAATTATTTTTTTATGGATATAGACACTTTTTAAAATAATTAGTTCAAGCATTAGCTTAGTTATTGCATCTTTTATTTATTATGATCTTAAATAATAGAATATTAATTTGGGTTAGCATCTCATCTTTTTTTTTTTAAATATTCAACATCTTAAGAATTTTATTTTATTGTCTTACTTAGGCGAGAAAGAAATTCAAACATTTATTAAACCCGATTTTGTATTAAAAGTTACATTTTATTTGTTTGTGGGTAAAAGTACTTGGCCAAATATTTATAATAATTTAAATTCATCCGAGTTCTATCATTCTTTCCTAAATTTTAAGAAAATTTAAGAATGCATTTCTTTTTATTTGACTCTTAATTAAGTAAAGAGTATGACAATTTTGACACTCGACAATTTTAACAATTCTTCTTGGTCAATTAAGCATATTCATTCGAAAACAACCCTACTTATATTTGAGTATCTTTTGAGTCAAATGCAAATAGTAAAAGATCAAAAGAAATGAATTTTTTAAATTAAAATATTTATGAACTTCTACATGATTTTTGTAAACAAATATATGCTCTTTTTCAATGAAATGAATACTTGAGTTTATTTTCATATGAGAATTTTTTAGGAGGCATGTTATGTTATAACACAATAATTGATCTAAACTTCCCTAATTGAATTTTGTTGATTTTATCCATACATAAACTTTTAATTTTCACCAACTTTTAAAGAAGAAAATGATAAGTGTATCTATCCACTTTGATATCTTGCTTATAACATATTATTTGAGATTACTTGTTACTGGAAATTTCTTTTAATTTATCAAAAGTATGAATTAATTGCTTGCAATAGTTTGTCTTGTTGATATTTATTAGTATACATATGCATGTAAAGCATGCATGTATATGATTGAAAGGACATCTTGATGTTAACATGATGTCATGTGTGGCTGGGTGTCTAGTATCATATTGTCACTGAGTGAAAGTTTGTATGTTGAACCGTTGTGAGATAAGTATTACACATTTCTTGAGGAAAGAATGGAAGAAGGTGTTGGAGAAAACATTCTTTAATGATTTCGATTGACTTGCATGAGACTGAAATTTTGAAATAAATGAAGTGAAGTGATTAATATTATCAATGAAGAAAATATATGGGATTCGATATTGGACTTCTTTTAGATCTCCTACCCATGTTAAATCTTGGGTATTTAAAATGTCCATCATAGTGAAGAAATCACTTACGGCTAATCATTCACTATAAGGTCGTACTATAATATGTGCCATTTTGGTAAAGGAAGATGTGCGATAAGATAAATTTAAATTGAGGATTATGTAAATACTTCATAAGTGTGACCCATATTAATTGCATTATCGGTTGACCTTGTATTATATATAGTCATTTTAACTTAAGTTGAATGTGGATGTATACATATGGGTCCAAATGCAATTTAGGTTTGTGTGATCTCGTATAGAGATAGATATTTGGAAGACTATGTAGTTGATTATTTGGTTAATGTGAATAGAGAGGTTGACCAAAGAAAATATGTAAATAAATGGGATGATTTAATTCAATTTTGGGTTATATCATAATGATATGATATGGGATATTAAGACTTCTTAATTCACTCATTTAGCATTAGTTATCTTGATTTAAGTGTATGCTTCTTATTGTTTTGAGAAGCATCTGAATATCTTTGGAACTTGATAGTGCTATTTTCTCCACATTCTTTGTATTAATGCAACGAGATTTTTTTTTTATTTGGCTTTCTCTATTTCTCACGTTCAACTATTGTATTTTCAACTCCTTCTTGCAAGCTTAATATATTCTCATAACTTCTTGTGTTTCGCAATGTCGTGCATTTAGCCAATGATTTGGACATAATTTTGTAAGTCTTCACGATCTCATGCCTTGAGTATAATTTTGAGCAAGGTTTTTTTATCTCCAATTACTTGAGCTTCATTTTAAAACGGTTGCAAATGTAACTCCATTTTCAAAGGACTTTGATTGGTTTTCATAATCCATTTGTCGTCACTTGACTCATGCACAACATCAATTCCCTTGAGATTTTGTTTGGTTTTGGTTACCAAACCTTGCGGCTCATTTTCTATCTTTTTCAACACTAGCCACTTATCCATCGCTGACGCCCTCTAATATTTCTCTTCATTTTGCCCAAGTAGCTCATTTTCTATCTCTAAATATGATTTTAACATCCTTAGTACATGCTAAGACAACGTTTCCTAGAACACTTCATCATGATATAAGTTGTTAAAGAAATCACTTTCAGATGACTCTTCACTAGACAACGTCTGGCTTTTGGTTCTCAAGTTAATCATTCGTATCAAACTATTGTAGATGTGGAAATACAACTTCAGATTCCTTTTGTATGCTTGAGTTTGATCACCCCCAAAGATTTTTATAATAATTGCATTATATACCTCAAAGCTCCACTCTTCTTCACTCGTATAAACTATATGTCCCTCTTTCTCAGTATTTTTCTGAACAGGAAAACTCAATTGTAATGGCCTCTCTTACCGCATGCATACAACGAAACATTGTTTACTTATGTCGTCCAAATGACCCTATTCTTATATGGTAATCTTCTTGGGTTACTCTTGTCTCAAAGCACTTTTCTATTCTTCCTCCCATGCTATAGCTAAACAATGTTTCTTCTCTTCTTCTATGTTTATCAAGGCCTTGACATTTGCTAAATAATTCTTTTTAACCAGTAAACAAATTTTAAAGTGGACCTGTAAGGGTTTCTCTAACCAACTTTGCATGGCAACTATAAAACCCTTAAACTCGTGCATAAGTCTGTGAAGATTTTGCTTCTCTCATTTTAGATTCTAAGACTTCATTAATCGAATATGATTATTCAAAGGTTTCACCACGTCAAAGATCTTTTGCTTTATAGAAGAAACTTTTTCATCGTCATTTCATTTGACTTGAGTGACGACAGCTCATTTGCGAGGAGCTGCAATGTAAGCTCATTTTTCTTTTAAAATAGTGGCTAGAGTGTTTCAAGTCTTCTTTCATATACTTGTGTCCATGTTGTGCTCAAATAACTTTTTTTCAGTTGTTGACTTGAGCGCATACATAGCCTTTCCTGCCTTGATTTCAATTTTCCCCGAGTTCTGGCATCTTGAGGCCATATCACTTTTCTAATGCTAATGATCTCCTACAAGTTTTTATCCTGGAAATATGAGCTTAGATATATATTGAATTTGATGGTTAAAGTATTTTGGGTACTTCTCATACTCTTATGATATGTTTCTGGGATGAATAATCCATTAATTAATTATATTAAGAGAAAGTTAGATCTTTTATTCCATAAGATCCTTGATAGGTATATGGGATATATGAACTCTTTGAAATGTAAATTTAGTCGGTAACTAAACTGGAGATAAGATGATACTACAAGAGATACATGATAAAATGGTTGTTAGGGTTTTTACCTTAGGTTTATATGTAATTTTTGGGTATTAACCACTCAAATTTTGTTGGGATCTCTTGAGATAATCAATCAAATGTTGACTGATTTTAAGTGATGAGGAAATGCAATGACAAGGTTTATAGATTGCCATGAGAAATAAATGTTGATATTATTTACCAATCACTCATATAATTGGGATCATACTTTGGCTAAATAAAAATTCTAAGCTCGTGTGAGATTTAGATTATAGATGATATTTGTCATCATGTAGGGGATCAAGGAAGACATGTGACAAAAAGCATGATAATATGGAAATGTGATGATGTTGACAGATTTGGGAAACTAGAAGATTATGTACTTTGGGATCTTTTAAACTGCTTAAGTGATCATAAGAATAAGAATATTAATATGAATCGTACAATTACATATAAAATAAGATTGATGAATATATAAAAATGATTTTCAAGATGACATTGATGAAATATGTGCTATTTAGATTAAATATGAATTTTATAGTCATATTAACTATATGAGAGAATATCCAAGTAGGTACGGTGATTTGAGGATATACATACGTCTTTTAGGATATGTAGTGATATTAAAAGAGATGTAATACCATTTGAGAATTCTCTAGTTGATATCTTATTTTACATATGAAATGATCTCATAACAAGTACAAAGATGTCTTTAAGGGGAGAATTTTATTGAAATACTTATCATAGTAACCATAAAGATATATGGGTGAAGAAAGTTTAACAATTTCGAGGACGAAATTTCTTTAAGGGGAAGATGATTTGTAACGCTCTAAATTTAAAAATATTATTTTACAATTTTGAGGAATATGCGAACATTTAATAGAATTGAAAATTAAATTATATTTCAAGATACTTCAAGTAACGAGTTGAGAATTTTAAAAGTTATTAATAATTAAAAAATAACTTGTAGAAGATAATGTGATTTTATTATTAAAGAAAAAGAATGCATGATATGTTAATATTCATAAGTCGTTAAATTTAAAATATTATAATTTTTAATTAGTGGCTTTACTAATCTTAGAAGTGTTATAATTGAATATTTTATTGAAGTTTCACGTGGCAACTAAGAATCATTAAATAAACATTTTTTGACATACTAAATATTAATTCGAAATGTGAGTCGGTAAAAAAGAAAAAAAAGAAATAACATAAAGCAATAATTTATAAGTAGGGAAAGGGAGCTGCAGCCATTTCCTTTAAAAGGGGGGCTTGCCCCCTTTGGTGCATTAGAGGGGCGCACCCCCCATTATATAAAGGGGCTTGCTCTTTTTATTAATGGGTGCGCCCTTATGTATTTTATAGGAGTGGCACTCCCACCCTTTAGAAGTTGTATTCATATTTAATATAAGTGTGTTTTGTCTCACTATCTACGTTGTTCAAGCACGATTTTCATGGCGGAATAAATAACCTTTTTATTTACAATATGGAATTCAGATTGTAAAAGAGTATGAGATTGACGACTCGGTAAGTATGTAACTTTGGTTAATTATTACCTTGTCTTAGTTAAATATTGAGGAGATAAGTAAATATGAAATCTTATATCTGCAGATGTTAGAATGAACCTGACAAAGTGTGGAGATATTGATGACCCGCGCAATGCAGTATTTGAAAGCATCAAAACTACTAATGTCCTTAGTTAGCTAAGCACTGATGTGCTCATGTGTGACAACGTGATATTTGGTTATCTGTCACACTCTATGATATTTATATGATATATTATCTTTGTTATGAGATGTGAAAGTTGGGCATGACTTACTTGGCACCATATTGAGATATATGTTGTTGAACATATAATGTGGCATGCTATATGTACGCATTTGAGAATGATGATAGAGATGAGAATATGCGCATTGCATAGTTATTGACATGAGACACCACAGAAGATGGTGTAATCCTGATGTAGTTACATCACATTGTATTTATCGTATAAATATATACACTTGCGAGTCTTGGGGGTCCGATGACCGCTGATTGGGTATATATACTAAAATCTCGATCCTTGAGTGCAGCTAAGGCTTTAGAAAAGTGGTCATTAGACAATTCTTCCATTTTGTTCAAGATGTCCATGCAATTTTCTAGAGAATAAAGATCAATGCTAGTTGCTCCGTCGTTAACATCCGATGATTTTCCTTGGAGTCTTGCAATTCTCTCTTTGGGATAAATTTTCCGGAGTTCCCTTTCTTCGTTTCTTGCCGTCATTGAAGATGACCACTGCTCCATACAAGCCTCCAACTTATCGAATTTATTAACCTTTGCTTTTTTACGATGACGACGACAACGACCAGGCAGCGCAATTTCATAATCGTCGATATTTTTCACGCTTACATTCACGCCCTTGGTCAGAAAATCATCCTCCAACTGTCGCTCCTCATCTAAGGTGGGGTGTAGTTGGGTAGAAGGATTACTCATTCCTCCAGTTGGAGGTAATCCTTGCTTATCTGCGATGAAGAACACAAACACGTGTTCTCGGTGACCACCCATGTTTTCTACTAAATACATTTAACTAAAGGTCAAGTAACAAAATAGAGAGGAAAAAAGGAGCTCCACACGCGACAATTGTATTTTAATCAATTCACAGTTCACAACCACATCAATATTCAAAATATGGTAATTAACAACGTAATTATAAAAATCTCTAGATTTAGGTTCAGTGAACCATGAAACAGTGAAAAGATAGAATGAAGTTATACATCTACTGAAAAGATTTATGCACAGCTTCTAAAGAACCAAAAGTGTCCATCTCAAGTAATCTCATTGCAACTTCGCTCCCACTTACTAAGGTTCAAATATCCAAATCAAGTATAATAAGTATGCATGAATAATGGATTTGAATAAAGAAATTAAATGAAAGGGTCAAGGGCAATGCGGATAAAGTAAAAATTATAAAAAGACTATAATCACATCAAATTACTACTCTTCTTACAGTATCTCAAAGAAAAACAACAAATCAAATCCTTGGAAGTCAAACAGTGCATGGTCAAAGATGGAAGAGAAAGAAAGCGCAGCAGTATTATAATTAAAACAAAACACATCATCAAACACTAGTTTTGGAGTACAATGAGAGTAACATATTATGAAAGCTAGGATCCTTATTTTGCAAATGATTAACATAGTATTTCAAATGTGTTAGTACTTCATAAGATTCTTTCCTGCATATTTGGCAGAATAAACATTCATCAATTGATAAAAACAAACTCCCACAAAAGATCAATACAACTTCTATCACCAATATAAGTGTAGAACCTAATCAAGCATGTAAAGCATCAATTCCCTTATCAAGTAAAGAGTGAAGTTTAATTACTTGTATATTAGTCAAATATACAAGTCAAAGTATAATATTCCTATCAACATTCTTTTTTGACCTTTAAACAATTTTTGACAAGGTCAAGTATCTCTAATTTTTATCATAATGTCATACTTCACTGTGAAACACGATAGTAGTGCAAATAAATACCATATGCACTTGCAAGATCATATGATTAAATGGCTAGTTGATGTAAAATACTAACATTCATGCCTTGCTGTAAACAAACAATAAACCACGAGCACAGAGTAGCAGTTAAACTTTAAATTTGTGACTTGTTAAAATTTCAACTTGGATATTTTCTTCTTTAAAAGCAAGATAAGAACGTCGGGCTAGGGATTTTCATAGTCCATGTTATTTTAATCATGTTCCTCCATGGTTATGTTCTGTAATCGCCTTCGATGTTTCCCATATTGATAATGAAAATTAAGCTCTTTCCTCCCAACAAAAAAATAAAATAAAATAAAAAAGTGCAGAAAGTGTTAGCAAACTATTTCTATTTTATATTAGAAATAGATTTTTCTAAAAAATGAGTATACATGTAAAATCCATAAAATATGTACACATAGTAAATTTGATCAATTTCTATTTTATCATAAAATAGTTAGCTAAGGAGAGCTCAATTACAAAGAAATATAGATACATTTTTGGACCATTTCAGATTTATATACCATTTTTATCTTTGTGGTGTCAAAGTGGACAAGAAAAAGTAGATCCACTTTTCTTTAACTCCCTTATGTTAAACATAATTTTCAACACTAGCATTATTGGGGGGGGGGGGGACTGTGCTAAAAAATATCTAAGATAAAAATAGTTACTTTTTAAGAAAGAGAGGATACTGGATAATTGTCCAGTAGGAGAAACTCAAGAAACCAATGTCAGTTTCTTGTTTTTGCCCCCTTCCCACCTAATTTCAAGAAAAGTGGAAAATGGGGGAGGAAGAGAAGAAAACATAAGAAAGTGTCACTATTGGTTCTAAGTCCGGTTATCTAAATGGTACATTGATCCTAATTTGGCGTGGTAATTTACCAGAAACAGTGATCTCTCTCTCTCTCTCTCTCTCACACACACAAAAAAAAAAAAAAAAAAAAGAGGTTGGATGCTTTTGCTTTTGTGTTCAACTGAATTCATAGAATTTTTATAGGCTTTCTTGAGATAGGTTGAATTATTTATTCATAAATAAATTTTTGGGTGTATGTAGTAGGATCATTTGGGTACAAGTATGGAAACTGCTGAAGAGAAATCCTTGAACAACAGCACTATTAAGGTACCAAATCTTCCAATTCCCTAAGTATTGATTTCATTTTGTTTTTCCTTCTATAGCTCTCTGTTCTATAATCATTGTTATGTGTAAAGAGTTTATCTTTATAATTTGGTGGGTGGTTGTTGGAAATTTTGGGTCAGTCACTCCAACACTTTGAATTAGGTTGACGGGGTCCTTTCCTATATTACCTAAAAGTTGTTTTTCATTCTCTCAGATTTTGATTTACTCCTCAATACACAGAGAAAGATAGTTGTCGTTTGTCCTAATCCTTTTGAGTTTCTTTGTAACTCCTGAAAAGGTAACGACTTACAGCATGATAATATTTCTGAGTTGTAATTCCTTTTTGGTATGCTAGTACTAGTGGTATTGAGCATCAGCTTACCTGATAACATATATGTTTCATTGTGATATAATAATAAGTGGATTTAAAAGGTATGCATTGTGCACATATAACCCACTTTATTTATATCACCTAATGTTACATGAATTGGTGCTATAAATTTCATAATAATATTTATTGCTTTTTGTTGAAATAATTGTTATATATTGGTTAGCCATGGATTAAAGTTGACTTATTTTCTTCTTTTCTTGAAATGATCATGAGATAAAGGAAATTAAAATTTTTCTGGAGACTAGTTTATAAACCATAACTTAGCACCACCATTTCACTGAATAACTCTGGCCACATACAGCGTATAAAAAATCTTTATAATTACCTCGACTTTGCAACTTCTTCTTCTTCCACAGCCCTTATATGCTTAAAAGCCTATTGCTTGACTGTTGATGCTTCCTACGAAGTTTTACATAAAGCCAGAAAATAAATATGCAGCTCAAGATTATAAACAAGATGTAGGCTTAATTAATGAAATGGTAAGTCCTAACTACTCCAAAAGTTTTAACTTCTTTATCATTAGGTTACCAAGTTTATTTTTACTCAAAATCTTTATTACAAATATTATTGTTATGTGTTGGATCAAGTAAGTTATCTTAAACTAATGAGCTTATTCTTCTTTTATGCCATGACACAGGATTTCCAAAGCAACAAATTCCCCAAATTTAAACCAAATCTATATGCTTTGCTGATGCTACAAAAAATAGTGGTCAGATCATGTTACCTATTCCTCAACTTCTTTATAATCACAATGTCATAGTACCCACTGGCGGAAAGAAAACCTAGTGGCCCCAATTCCATAACGGAAAGAATGCCTAATAGCCCAAATTCCATAATTGTGTTAATATGGGAATAGGTCTTGATATTTACTTAAAAAAAGCAATAAAATTTGGATAAGACCTTATGCAACTACTATGAATATGAAACTTGAAAATTAGTGATGTGAAGAAAAGTATTCACATATAATATATTAATTAATGGATTTACAAACTGAGATTTTTAAGAAAAGGTTAAGCAGGGTCCAAAATAAAGTTGCAATTCAGTTTCTTTATTGCAGATATTGCCACAATAAAAGCACAATATCATAAACATCTAGCCTGTATTGTTTCGTCCCAACACGTGACGAATGTAACAACTCATTTGGCCTACGTATTCAACACACTGATTATATACAGCAAACAGTTCTGCACATTTTCTTCTTCAATTTTTCAAATATAAGAGCCAGAACAACCTATGATGTTCCCTATACACCACTACGTGTCTACTCCCAAGAAAGAAACATACAGTTGAGTACCGACCTGGCGGCTGACGAACTAGGGGAACTGAGGTCCGAGGAAGATTGTGAAGCCGAGCCAAACCGGTTATTGTGAAAGAATTCCGGCCACAAGGAAGAGAACAGCACATCGACGACTTACTATGCTTTCCTGGTTCGAACTCCTCGTCTGGTACACGACGCTCTTCCGATCTGGGGAAATTTTGCCCAAATTACTCGCTGGTGCCTGTTCGAAATTGGAACTGGGGAACAAACGATCGCTTGATCATCTTTGGGCAATGATCTTGTTCCAAGAGGAAGTTCAAAATCCACCTACTGAAGAAGAAGTACAACCGCGGCCAGAAAACCAAGTTCTATCAGAACCGCTGGTCATTGAACAGGAAGCACCATTACCAGAGGCCGCACAACAGGAAAATCCATAAATTCCTATGCCTAATGTGCTGTAAGAGGAGATTCTTCAAGAAGCCCCAAATCTTCAAGAGATTTTATAGTTGATCACTAGAGATCACTCGAACCATAATGTTTTGGGGGGAAAATCAACAGCCAGTGGAAACAAATCAAATCTAAAACCAGTCAGTTGAGGAAGAACAGCTAAAATCTCTAGTGAAAGAGACGGCAGATCAGCATAAATCCTCTTCACATTCTGCGCAGAAGGAATCTGAAGGAAAATGTGAGTCTGATAATTCTGACAAGTCAGAGTATGAAGCATCGGAGGAGGATACATTTGTTCTGAACAGAGAGCAGAAATCAAAAAGGGTGAATGATAAATCTGAGAGCAAAGATGAGGCAGAAGAGGAATAAGAGAATTCTGAGGAATTTTCTACTGAAGATGAAATTGAGGTGTTTTCTGAGAAAGAGAAAGAAAAAAGAGAAAAAATAAAAAAAGAAAAGCAAAAAGTTGAGGCAACAGTCAGAAAAATTCCAACTAGACAGAGGCCAACTGGAGTAAAGATTGGGAGTCTAAAGAAGATGACTCATTCTGATTCAGA